>PVHX01002213.1:132406-144508 GCA_004024805.1 Geosciurus inauris
TGTGCTTCTGGTTACCTGTCCCAGGTAGGTGGACACTAGATAAATTCTCAAATATATTTGTATTTGATACTGAACTATGATAATATTTTCAAGTACACAAAATATTGGGCACTTTTCCTACATTATCTCATGTTAGTTTTCTGTCACTTTGAAGAAAGACCTGAGAAAATCAACTTTCAAGGAGGAAACGTTTTTGTTTTTTGGTTTTTTTTGGTACTGGGGATTGAACTCAGGGGTGCTTAACCACTGGGCAACATCCCCATCTTTTTGTATTTTATTTAGAGACAGGGTCCCGCTGAGTTGCTAAGTGCCTCGCCCAGTTGCTGAGGCTGGCTTTGAACTCACAAATCCTCCTTTTGTATTTTATTTAGAGACAGAGTCTCACCAAGTTGCTTAGCACCTCACTTTTGCTGAGGCTGGCTTTGAACTCACGATCCTCCTGCCTCAGCCCCTCGAGTCGCTCGGATTACAGGCATGAGCCACTGCACCCAGCTTCAGGAGGAAAGGTTTATAAAAAAGAGTTTTACACAAAATCATATGACAAGTTCATTGCTCAAATATATACAGTTTTAAGGATTTTCTATTA
Source organism: Geosciurus inauris (assembly GCA_004024805.1). Classification (NCBI taxonomy): domain Eukaryota; kingdom Metazoa; phylum Chordata; class Mammalia; order Rodentia; family Sciuridae; genus Geosciurus; species Geosciurus inauris. Next base: position 132,993 of record PVHX01002213.1, read on the forward strand.
ATTACAGGTAATAATTAGCCTCATGCTATAGACTGAACAAGCTTGTTCACTTAAACCTATGCTATTTTATAGATCTGTATGCTCTTCAGAGAACTGAATGGCCATCTGCCTTTGTATTGATAATGATGTATTTTGTGATGTCATCATTTCTTAGCTCAAGGGTCCTCCTTACCAGGAAGGTTGAACAGACTGATTGCTGTATAAATTCAATAAACAGGGTTAGTTCCATGTGACTGTTGGTTACAAAGGAAAAAGAAAAAAAAGGAGGAAAGGTTTATTTTGGCTGTAGGTTTCTAGATTCCAGTCCATGGCTTCTGGGCCTATTGCTTGGACCTGTGGTGAGGCAGAACGTTATGGTGGGGAGCACATGGTGGAGCAGAGCTGCTCACCTCATGGCAGTCATGAAGTGAAGGGTCCACTGTCCCAATACCACTTTAAAAGTGCACTCCCAATGACATAACTTCCTTCCACTAGGCCTCAGCTCCTACAATTCTAGCACCTCCCAATAGCACCATACGTAGCTTTTGGGGGACACTCCAGATCCAAACTATAGGATCTTGCATAATCCTCATAGTAGCATTAAGTAATAGGGTAGACTAATGGTCCCTACTGTGAACTCCAGAGCCAGACAGAGGCCAGGTTTTGATCTCAGCTCTGCCATTTATAAGCTGTGTGACCTTGGGTTAGTCCCTTACCCTCTCTCAACCCAAAATAAACTGAAATATAAACCCTTATAATGGCTAGGAGAATTAAATTATTTAATCTACACAAAGCATGCAGTGCCTGGCTCTCAGTGAGTACTTGCCATTATTATCATTATTTCTACTTGACAGATAAGGAAATTGGGTCTTAGAGAGGTTAAGTGGCTGGCCCAAAGTCCCATGGCCAGATCAAATTGGCACCAGATTTGATTTGACCCCTCTTAACCACTCACATGCTGACTCAGAAACTTCAGGCCGCTGCTGGCAACCACTTAGGGGCAAGCAGGAACTTCTCTGTATTCTTGAGCAGTCATTGTTGGATTGCTTTGGGTGAGCATCTCACCTATGCACTGTGTTGGGGGAAATTCTTCTGGCTGTTCAGCTTGGTGGGTCCTAGGGGATGGTGTCTAATTTCAACATGACTCTAAGTAGAGTTAAATAATGAGGGAATTGTTTGGCAAATCATAGAGTGTATTTGTTTATCTATGAATTCTGTATTCATATTTACTCATAGCCACCAATATCTTCTCAAATAGAACTGGATACAGCTAAAATTTAGGTCAGCATCTACCCAGAAGTCCACTTCAATATCACCTCCCCCAGGGAGATGCTTGTTGTGTTATTACCTATCATATGAATGTGCACAGATCTCCTCAGCTCTGGGTAGCCATGTTGGGGGTGGTGGTGGTGGGGGTCCAATGTGGGTGTAATTACCATACTGTCCACTAGGTGTCCCACCGGTCCCTGCTTTCTGACAGGCAGCAAAGAAAAATGGCTTTTTTTACCCCTCTAAAGGGGAGAGAGGTTTTGAAGGAGGATGGTAGGGGAGTTGCAGGGAGGAAGGAGCAAAGCTATGACCAGACTTCCAGATGCTGCTTCTTGTCTCCAGACAAAAGAAATTTTTCACATTATTTTTCTCTGATGCATAGGTGTCTCTCTCCAGAAAGCCCAGTTAGGTCTCAGCAAATTAGGAAGCTTCTTTTCCTGCTGAAGAATTGGTGTCTGACCAGGGCTTTTCATCTCCAGGCTTGAGACTGGAACTGCTGCTTGTATTCCCTTCCTTTGGCCTGACAGTCTCCCTCCTTGCCTTGCCTTCTCCTTCTTCTTCCAGGGTCTGATTAAAAAAGAGACAAGGAAGGACCAAGCCCATCTGTCCTCAGTTGGGGACATCAAAGACCAGTGTGTGACTGGTACATTAACTAGCCTTCCTGCAAACATTAACCTAATTCATCCATGTTATTAATCTTACTACAACAGAAATACTTCTTTCCCATTCTCAAACAAGATTGTCATCTGTTTCTTCTGGAGGGACGATTAGGGGATTTGAATGCACTGTCAAAATTTTAGTAGTTAGAACATTTTAAATCCCAAAATAAATCTCCCCTCCTTTGCAGATGATAAGCTCCTGGCCTGTCATCTCTCCTGCTGCCTCCTCTCTTCCCTCCTCCTTTCTTTTGGCAGATCCTACACCTTGGGGAGACTGGGGTCAAGGTGAGGATAAGCCATGTGATTTTTCTCTGAGATACTGCCATCTGCACTGAGCTCTCTGGAGTCCCTTGTCCAGCATCCTAAGCCACCCCAGCAGACCCTGGACATTTACCATAATCCAAGGTATCCAAATGGATGCAGTGGTCTTTGCAGTTTGCAAATCAGTGCCCTGATTGCAGGTTGTTCTGGGATGAAAGCTTTACCTAGAGATGTGTTGAGAATATGGGTAGGAGGTCTTTATTTAGTACCAGCTTTAGAAGCTGCAAGGTAGGCTATTTCCCCCATAAAAGACCTTGCTAACAAAGACCGGAAAATAGTCCTGTGGGAGTTGCTAGCTTGTGTACCCACAGCCTCATTATATGCATGGCTTTTAATATTCGGAGACTCTTTGCCAATGCACATTTTCTTGTGTAGTGGGGAACTGGAGCCCGGATGCAATGTATTATTGATAGGATTGTAATTTACTCCTCTTGGGTTGTATCTACAGTGTATACCATTAGCACAAAATATTAAATTACCAGTGGTTGTATATATTTGTTTATTCGGGTTTGACTCAATGATATTTGCCTTTCACCTCAATAAAAGATCGTGAATATAGAAAGCAGGGTAATTTTATTTTTTGTTGTTGCTGTTGCAAGGGAATTTTGATTAAACCATTTTCTCTGTGTTGTGTTTTGGCGAGCTGCATTTTGCAATGAGGACAGGAGACATAAAGGAGTGGGGGCTGGACGGGAAGATGAATGGGCAGTTCTCTGTAGCTCCGGCACACACCAGCTTCCCTAGCAGGCTGCTCTGGGCCAGACTCAGGGGTTTCTCCTGCAAGGTGGAGCAGCATTCTGTGCTGCCTGGGTGGGAAGGTGTGGGCCCGCCGGACCTTAGTGCCACAAATGCAGAGCCCTGCATCTTTGCTGGAAAGACAGTGCTCTGGTGGGAGCTGGGGTGTGGCGAGCAGAGTCCTTTTTAGTCACAGCATTGTGCCCTGGCTGGTGTCTGACAGTTTACCCTCTTGTCACTGTTTTTGGCCATTTTTTGTTTCTGCCCCCACCTGAGCCAAGTGACACAGAAATACACAAGCACACTTCTTCCTTTGAAAAGATTCCAGGTCACAAGGCTCAAACCAAGCTGCAAATAGAAATGTCACATCATGTCTGCTTGGTGTTCTTTTTGTTCTGATCTTGGGACTTCTTTCAGAACCTCGAGCAGGAGCTATGTGCTAGTTAATTAGCTCCACACTCCGACCACACCATCACCCAATTGGTGGTTCACTATGTAATTTTTATGAGTAAAGAGGTTTTAATTTAAAAAACAAAAACAAAAAACAAAAACCTGTGGATTAGCTTCCCTATCCCTTTTAGGGGCTCAGAAAGAATGGGTGATGGGGACTAGGTTTTAAATTCTTCTTAACTAGAAGCAGGAAGATAGTTTGGAGAATGCTTATTCCCCCTGAGCCCCACCTCAGTCTGACCAGCTCTTCCTTCTCTATTCCCAGGGATGGTCTGCGGGAGGGTGAAGAGGCACAACCCCACCTCAAAGGTCACTGGTCAGGACAGGGCTTGGATCCTCCAGTGACAAATACTCATTTGCAAAGCTGGAGTCTGCTTTTATATTGGGCTCCTAAGAAAAACACCACTAGCCCATGGGGACTGCTGAGTTTGGCTGCCTGGAGCACATTCTGGAGGTGAAAACCGGTTTTTCTGAAGACAGGTAAGAGCCTGACTTTGTTAAGTGTTTGTCTCGGCAGCCAGACTGGCTCCCTGAAGGAGGCCCCTCTCTTTGAGGAGGGGGCAAGAGAATAAAGGCTTCACAAGGCATCTTCTTCATAACTGGGCCCAATTTCTTTGGACTTAGGGGCCTCCCTTGTCCCACAACTCTTTCCCTAAGAGAGTTGTGTAGTTTAAAAAAAAAAAAAAAAACAGAAACAAAACCCCACAATAACATAGGAGTGTAAATCCAATGAAATAAGTGCTAAATCTATCAAAGCAAATCATAGACCCCGACAGTCGACAAGTATTATTTGTTTTTTTCCTCCCAGATTTCTACTGGGCCTGGTGTTTTAAGCATATGTCTTAGGGAGAAGAGACCCATATAAAGGCAATTACAATTGGTGAATGATTAATGTTGGATCTGACATTTTTATGTGTCAAATATGTTTAACTGCATTAACCTTTGCAGAATTTACACCCATGCTATGAGATATATCTTGTACAGCATCTGAAATATCTGCAATCTGCCTTCGCTTAAATCTTATTTACATTTATTTTATTACAATATAAATGGGTTTAAAAAAATCTTAATAGAGTTTTTTACCCTGTTCGGCAGGTCCTGCTGGCACCATGGGGAGCTGGAGGGCAGCAGGGTTCTTTGCTGATTGCAAATAGAGTCCCAGCCACCTGCCTGGGTACCTCAAGGAGAGAAGGAGCCAGTGTGGATTCTTCAGGTTCCTGGTTAGGATTTAAACCCAAGGGGAGGTGGCTCAGGAGGCTGGGGAGTTGGCATCTGATAGCACAAAGCACAGAGGCAGGGGGGGTTGTCAGCAGCCAGGCAACTTTTAATTTTTACATGTTACGGAAAACACACATTTCCACAGCATCAAGAAAAGAAAGATCATGCAGTTCCCATCTGTGGTGCTTTTTCCAGTCTGCCCATCGCCTGTCCCTCTGCACAAGGACGTGAGCTCCAGATGTCTCCTTCAGCGACCACATTTCTCACTGGCTGCTTCTGTTTCCAAGTCAGAGTGACTCTTGCTGCGGCGGCTGCTGTGGTGGTACCGTGACAGCTCCATGCCTCCTGAGCTTCACTCCACTGAAATCTGGTTGGTATGAGACAGACTCCGGTGGAATGAAGGACAAGAGAACACATGGATTTTCTGGGGACCTTTTCCTCTGAGGGTGAGTTACATGACAACGTGGCCTCTACACACAGGGGTGTTGCCCCGCCAAAGGTCTTCAGGATCTGTGAATCACAGCTTTGGGAGATGTTGAGGATCTGAATACTCACCCCCCCCACCTCATCACATTCTCCAGGGAAGCTGAGGGGAGCTGGCTTGCTAAGACATCCTTGCAGTGGCTGAGTGGTACAGAGCGGGCTGTGGGCTGAGGACTTTGGGCTGTTTCTCATCCATGAAGCAGCTGCCCCAACAAGTCTATGTGGAACCTCCTCTGTATTTACCTAGTTGGCCCTCTTCCCCCACTGTATGTGCCATGCCTGAGCTAGGTGTGGTTGGTGCTGTCTAGAGAAGGCAGGTGGTCTGCACTGCTTTAGAAAAATCTACCTATTTGCACTTGCGTACCAGGTAGCGTAATGCAGGTCATGGTCATTCCTCTCCAAAAGGCATTGTCCAAAGAGCACGGACAGCACTTTGCAGGCCAATTTGTGAAATCAGGAAGAGATGAGTGAGAAACAGAGGAAGGACCAGAACTCCTGGCTGGAGCCAGGCCTCTACACAGGGGTGGGATAGATGGAGGAGTTGGGAAACCCAGCCTCCTGTAGCCCTGCATCCTCTCCCAGCTCAGCCTGGAAACACAACTACTTCTCCATGGATGGGAGATGGCAAAGGGAGGAGGATATAAAAACCTGGCTTTCAGAGACTGAGTTAAACAGAAAGGATGCAAAGTGAGAGTTTTCTGTCCTCTCTTAAAAGAAATGCCCACCAATCAGTTGCCTTGTAGCTGCTGTTCTGGCCTCTGCCTTGTGTTCAGACTTGCCTGTGGCTCACCGTTAAGCCCCGTAAAAGGCTGTTCTCAGCATTGACATGCAGACAGAGTGGGTTGGGGCAGATCCACATTGTTGTTTGGAATATTTCTTCCTGGGGCTTGTTCTGACCTGAGCGGGGAGGCCTATCTAACAATGGGGCTCCTCCTCCCACATCCAGCCCCTGGGCATTGGGTCTTTCTAGGCCAGGCCTTCGACAAAGCTTGGAGTTTCTAGCTCTTGCAGAAGAATAGTCCTGCTTTCCTTGGTCTCAACCAAAAGGATCTTGCTCAGAGTGAATAGGGCTTCCCAGAAGCAGGGGTTTGGGTGCTAAGGGGAAGAAGTTTAATTCCTCCTCTCCTGCTCAGCCTTTTATTGAATACTCATAAATCCCCATCGAAAGAGCAATGTGCCCTGCTTGTGAGTTCCCCAGACTACCTAATCCCCCTGCACTGCCTCTGATCCATTTCCCAGTCAAAGAGAAGAAAGAGACCAGTCTGTTTTCTCCGATAAATAAAGAGCCATAAATGAAGGAGAGAGCGGGCAGAAATCATTCTGCAATAGTAGGATCCTTTGCTGTGTCTTTGGGTTTCAGCTCAGCTCTGAAAATAAAAGGGTCAATTCTTCTCATACAGATCCTTCTTCCCTTTGCCTCCCCACACGTAGGATCCACTAGATTCCACAAGTCCTTGATTTGATTCCACAAGTCCTTGATTTGAAGTGTGGGGCCCTTTGCCCTCACAGGAGGTCCTTGTCCTCCAGAGTGCACACTCCAGAGAAGACAAGGCCTGGAAAGGCTTTGTTCACTATGAAAGGCCATGCAGATTGGAGGTAGCATAGCCCTTAGGGAGCTCAGAAAAAGCAGGCCCTCCCCTGGTCCAGCTCCCCTTGTCTTACAGACCGGCAGCTGCTACAAGGCAGAGACAAGAAAAGATGAGTTAGAACCTATTTCAGGAGACTGGATTCTTCTGCCCACTATGCCTTCACCAACTCAGTCCCCCAGTGGCCTTCACCTTGGCCACTCACAGTGTTAGGTTGGGTCTGCAAACAAATCATGGATGTGTTGGGCTATGTTTCAGCCAGTGACTACTCTGCTCTCTTGTCCCCAAACTGCCCTCCAGTTGGTGGCCCAAATGTCTTCCTAATAAAATCAACTTGGACATGAGAACCAAAGAATGGAAACAGGTCCGGCAGTTTCCATGAGAGCAGCCCTGGACTGAAAAGCCAGCCAACCCCAGTTAGTAAAGTAAATCTCCATGAAACTAGACAGAGGGATTCTGGGTACATGACTGCTCAGCATCTGCCTTACCACACCAGTTCCCATTATCACCAAGATGTACTGCCTGGGATCCCTGGAAATCCCCAAGCAAACAGAAGTGGCTGGAGATTTGGTTAAAATGCAGCAGGATCAGCTACTTTAGCCTTGGAGGAAGTTGATGATTGACTTGTAGTGACCACAGCTTGTCGCAATCTTCTCTTTCGGCCCTAGGAGCCTCCTGATCTAGCCACTCAGCTTTAGTTTTTCCCAAGCCCCTCAGATTCAGAGATTTCAGACTCACCTGTACGCATCAGTGTCTATATCATCAGATACCATAGCCCAGCTTTGCATTTGATGCAAAATAATAAATCATCTTTTGTTTTAAAGATAATGTAGCATAAAGGAGATGGCTAGAGGGTCAAGAGTATTAAAGTCAAAGGAAAAAAAAAGAATATTTCAAGGCTTTGAAGGGTCTTTTACCACCCAAGGATTGAGACTAGAAAGAAGAAATGAACAACACTTACTGTACAAAGTACCCAGTTCAGTAGACCTGTGCAGAAAAGAAATGGTTCCTGGGGACAGGCGGGGCTGGTCCTGATTTGTGCATTTCTCCCTTTAAAAAAATAGAATATGAAAGCAGAGGAAAGTGGAATTGGAGGAGAGAGGATAAAGGTAAAAGGAACAGAGAGAGTTTGGAGGGCTGTTGGGGATTCAGGTAAAAGTTTTAGAACAGAGGCAACAGACAATAAAAGAGAAACTGGTTTTTCCAAGAGGAGGGTGAAGAACTCAGCCCATTTCAAGGAGGTGGTACTAGTTTCACTCTTTATTTATGCACCTCTGAGTAAAGCTTCTGGTTACCTGCTGAGCCCAACCAATGGGGAGAGGGCCTGGCTGCTGGCTCCGCCTCTCAGAGTCCACACCCCTGGGGGGCCATGAATGGTGAGGCCCTTCTGCAGGAGTTAACCTTACTTTCTCATTGTTCTGTAAAAGCCAGAAAAGGAAGGTGAGGTCTCTGTCATTACAGAGGGAGAAGGAGACATTACAGGTGCCTCCCAAAGCCTGAGGAGGAGAGAGAGGGGAATGTTCAGATCTTATCTTGGCCCCAAGAGACTGCATGCACGTGTGTGTTCACACAAGCGCAGGTGTGCGGGCTGCAGGAGTCAATGTTCTTTTGAACTTTTGTCTGCAACCGGGGTTCCTAGTTCTCCACAATGCACTTCAGGAATCCAGCCCATCCAGGCAGTAGAAAGAGGCCTGAGGGTCAGAGCCCAGGCCCTGTTGGTAGCTTATCTTGGCTTCTAGCACAGCGAATTTGTTGCTTTTCTTGTGAGAAGCAAGTAGTCTTTATATCCCAAGAGGCTTTGCCACCTGCTTCCCTTCCAGTCCTTGAGGTAGGGATGGGGGAGGGGGAAGAACTACACTTGTGCTGGGGAATTGGGCAGAGACAAAAGGAATTGGGGAAGGAGTCAGCAACCTGTTAGGAACTTTAAAAGAGTTGGTCTGCAAGCCCTTGATTGCTTTGGCCTACCTGCCCCAGCCCTTCCCCTCCCCTTCCTCTCCCCACCTCCTGCACCCCTCTCCCTGTTCTCCCTGGCAAGTGCAGGAGGGCAAGGGAAGTGGAAGTTTCCTCAATGTACATTTTGCCTAGGAATCTAGCCTGCCACAAGGCGAATGCCCTGCCATGCAGCAAAAGCAGATTTGGCCATTCTGTAGGGGAAGATGGGGAAGGTGAGGAAATAAGGAATCCAATCTATAGAGCATCTTGGTACAGTCCTGTCCTGTGTCTCTTCATAGAACTGAATTTACCTGCTCAAAACTCTCCTTAGAAACCAGAGAATCTAAACCTCTTCCAGACAGACTGGGAAACAGATGGTTTAAAAAGTGAGTTTTTGTCTTGAGTTCACACAGGCAGTGTCGGGTCAAGATTCTAATCTACCCAGATCTGCGGACCCTGCTTAAGGGCTCCTGGAACAAATTCTCCTGCTGCTCCTCTGGTTCTGCAGGCCTGGCACCTGTCTGCACTCTTCCTCCCACTTCCTGGAAGAAGAAAAGACCAATAAAATACACTCCCTAAGGGGAAGGCAGTGTTTCCCTGGGGTAGCTTTCTGAAGTGCAGGGACTCTTCCCAAGACTGTCAGCCTTCAGGGTTTCCCCTGCCAACTGGGCAGGTGAAGAGGCCCTACCCCAGATGATACACACACGCTTTTATGTTGGAGACTCTGTGCCCCTTTTCCCTCCCTTCCTTCTCCTCTCTCTGCCTTTCTTCATATATTTCATTCACTGCCTCACTCACTCATTCACTCACTCACTCATACCTGGTGGCCTGTATCCTAGACTTTACCTTTTATGAGCTCCCATCCTAAATGTATATCTATAGGAATAGACATAAAAATAGACCAATGAGAAAAACACTAGGAAGACCGCGCCCCCTCCCCCAAAGGGAACTGTTGACTTTTGTCTGTGAGATTCAAAAGATGGAGGGAGGTCTGGTGGGTGGTTAGGAACAGGAATGGAAAGCCCTGTGAAGCAAAGCCCTGAAGAAGGAGCCCTCACAGGGGCTTAGAGTCAGCCTGCAGTGTGACAGGAGAGAGCAGTGGCAAAGGGGAGGGACAGAGGAGAACAGGTAAAGAATGTGAACTTCCCCAAAATGTAGGGAAAATGAGGCTCAAATCACCAGGGGCGAAAAATGAGCCTAATTCTTACTGGTCATATTCTTCCCCTCCAGGGGTCCTCTTTGGCCTCTAAATTTGTTCAGAAAAATGGAATCCATCTATACTTGACTGACACAGCAAAGAAAAACTAACTGCCTAAGATTAGTATTAGTAGTTTTTTCTTTTCCTCTACTTGATTTGCCACAGTCCAGGAGGATGCCATGGACTGGTGGGACACTGGTCTGTCTGGAGAACATCAGGGTGGCTCAGCTGGAAGCCACCTGTCCCCTACCTGTCTAGCTATTATTCCAAAGTGAGCTCAAGGATCCTCCCTTCTCCTGTGTTACCAGCTCCAGGTCTCTGTGAGCCATTCCCTGGACTCTTTTTGGGGTGATGCTGAAATGGACTGTGTGTTTATGGGTAGAGAAGAATGAGAGTGTTGGGGGATTGAGTGGGGCAGGCTTCCTCCCATTTCTATGGAAGAGCATCCAGGGTTACAGTAACTTTTTCACTTTTTTTCAATCTTGGACTTTGCTTTTTGGTTTCATATACTATGTGCCCCCGATCCTCATTTCTTTTCCCCATCACATACCCAAACCAGGGTTTCTCTATGGTTAGAAATATGTGGGCCCCATATGGGTCTCTTGTTCCTGGAAAGACTCATTCCCTCTGCTCAAATTTCTAGCTCCATATCTTCCTAGCCTTAGAGTTAGGGGCAAGTCTCTCCTAAATAATTCCTGGTTACAAGCTCATCTGACTTTGCAACTTCTCCTTCCTGCCTAGCATTGTGCCTGAGGGCCTCATAAAGATCTGCTGAATCAACTGTAGTTGATTAGCTAAAAGAGATGGTGCGTGGGGTTCAGAGGGCCTCCAGTGCACAGGATTCATAGTGGGCTGGTCTCTTGGGAGTGACACAGGGAGGACAATGTGACATAGGGAGACAGCAAGTTCCCAGGAAGCCACTGGGGACGTCAGGCCTCAGGTCCTGGAGGGAGTCCTTGGGCTATCTGTAGACTGAAGTCTTCATTGCTAGCTTTCTGCTCCTCCTGGGTCTCCACTCTGCTCCTTGTGTTGCAGAGCAGGGAGATCTCTCCTTAAGACCTCTCCTGGTTAGATCTCAGAGTCAGGAGGAATGCATGCCACTAGCTAGGTTCTGACTGTGGCCTAGGAAGGAATTGCCCAATTTTAGTGTGGGGAAGATGTGGTTTAGAAAGAGCATAGAGAAAAAAATAAGAATAATAAAATAAAACAACAACTAAACAAATCCCCTAGGGTTTAAGCTTATGCTAAGGTTCATGGGACTTATATCCCCTAGGGTTTAAGCTTATGCTAAGGTTCATGGGACTTATATGAACCATGATATGGCTGTTGAAAGAGCAAGTTTTCTTTTTGATTGCATTATTAGAAATATATGACAGAAAATAAGGGAGGTAGGTGATAGCCCTACTCTATACTGATCAGATTATACTTGGTGGTTAGATTTGGTGGTGACCTTTACATTTTGGGAAGGGTCAATACAAACGCAAAAGTGAGCAGAATGGTGGGTAGACTTGAAAACAGGTCACCCTGGAGACAGGATTAAGAAATAGGAGGTGTTTAGTGTATAGAGGTGATGATGGGGGAGAGGAAAGGGTGGAAAAAATGTTGGCTGTTTTTAATTACATGAACATGGGCCTTCTAAAAAAGGTGGATTTTTTTGCTCTTTATGACCCCATAGGGTAGAACTAG
>PVHX01002213.1:144608-175171 GCA_004024805.1 Geosciurus inauris
AGTGAGTCAGACCCAGCCCCTCCTCCCTCCTGCAGTGCACTGTCCACCCACTGTTCAGTTGACCTGCTCAGTGTGAGCACTAGGCAGTTGCAAGGGGAGTTTGGCCTGACTGCAAGTAGCCAGGGCTCTGTAAACCGTTTCCTGAGACCACACCCTGCTGCACGTAAGGTCTGTTGTCTGTGCCAACCTGTCTCACACATCAGACCTGACTTCCTGAGTTCTTGCCTTCACTAGATCACATGCTTCGTCTGTTTCATCTTTGAAAAGACAGCCCTGTATTCCTAGCACCCAGAAGGGCCTGGTGCAGGATAGGTGCTCAGAAAATGTTTGTTAACTGAGTGTTGGTGACAAGGTCTGCTGGGGAGGTGGGCCTCTGTTCCTGGGGAGTCTGGGGTCTGGTTTGGTGTCCCTTCCTCTTCTCTTTCCATTGTGGACCAGGACCTTCCAGATTTTCAGGAGCTGTGGCCTGATGTGCTCCTGTTGTGGGGGTTCTGGCTGCTTTTTGCCCAGGACTCTCTGGGGTGGGGCTGGAGGTCCCTCGTTTCCTGAGATGGGCTGATTCTCAGGAGAGCACAGAGGGACTGAGGCAGGCTGAAACCTGCCCTGTTTGCCTTCTCTTCCACTGCCCTTTCCTCCCAGGCCTGCCCTGGTCTTTTTGGTAAGAGAGACCCACCCCAGGGCCCATTCCTCCCTCCTGCTGAAGAGACAAGAAGGGGCCCACAGAACATTTGAGTGCACTCCACTCTGGCCTTCTCCACCTGCTCCAGCTCTTCCAGAGGACCACAGACAATCTCGGCATGTTGTCTGCTGGCCTTTTGGGATTGGGGAACTTCTGTCCCCACTGCAAATGCTTGTTTGGGATTTTATTTTTCTAAATTAGCATGTAAATGCTGCTACCTGAGGAAAGCAGAAGGGCGGGGAGTGTTCTGCATATACATGGCTTCCAGATGCTGAAGCAGCTCATGTTATGAAACGTGAGAGAGAAGATCCAGAAACACTGGACTAGAGATAGTTTGCCCCTTTCGTCCTAGACCCAGGGCTCTCAGGATTTGGAAAATTAGAACTTGTAGAGAGTACAGAGGAAAGACTGGTGTCATTTGTTAATTCATATATTCACTGAACATTTATTGAGGAAATACTATGTGTCAGACACTCTACTAAGTGCTAGAGATTCATAAATGACTAAGTCTCAGCTCCTGAACACAAGGACTTCATGGCGAGAGCAATGAGGAAGCCATTGTGGTGGCATGTGTCACCAAGAAAGGGGCCAGCACAGTAGCCCCTGCTGTGGTTCTGCAGGAACCCAGAAAGGAAGCTCTGACCTTGCCTTAGAATCCAGGAAGGCTTCATGGAGGAGCATTTACCTACCTGAGGTCTGAAATGCAAGAGAACTGTGCCAATGGGTGACAAGATTTCTGTGTGGGAGATGTAGGGCTGAGCAGTGGGATAAGGTTGACTTTTTGGTGGGGGGTACGGGGGATTGAACTCAGGGGCACTCGACCACTGAGCCCCATCCGCAGCCCTATTTTGTGTTTTATGTAGAGACAGGGTCTCACTGAGTTGCTTAGCGCCTCACCATTGCTGAGGCTGGCTTTGAACTCGCGATTCTCCTGTCTCAGCCTTCCAAAGTGCTGGGATTACAGGCGTGAGCCACCGCACCTGGCTCAGGGTTGACTTCTTGAGTAAAAGATTAAAAAAAAAAATTGCAAGATCCACCTGGGCCACTGATTTATCACCTGGGGGTCCTGGAGTAAAGGGCAGGAAGGGGATTGAAAGAGCCCACCCTGCCTAGGAGGAAAAAACTCTAAGCCAAAGTCTTCTACCTCATCTCTGCAACAAGAATCTAGGCAGGGAATCAAGCCTGGCTGGCTGCCTCTGCATTGTTTTTCTTATGTGTGTGTGTGTGTGTGTGTGTGTTTCATGAGATGCCAGGTAAAATTTGCTAAATAAAGATGGAAGGTTGGCAGAGACGGGCAAGTTTTAATGGGAAGAAAATGACCAGAGTCAGCAAAGGGAGACAGGCAGGCTTTGAGGCCACCAGGCTGCTTACATGGAGTTCGTGTGTGCATGTGTGCATACGTGTTCAAATGCATGCATGTGCGTGCCCACGGCTAATTTTAAGTTAAGCCTCATGCTGGAGTATTTTAGCCTGGCTTGCCTGATGGAGAAGGAAGATTATTTGGGGGAAATGGATGAAGTAGACAAAGAGTGGGGAGAGTTGGACTTGCAAAACTTTGGCAACAAAGGTTCTAACACCCCTGAGTCTCTCTTCTCATATCTGCATCCTTTAGACAAAACAAGTAAAAACCAAATTTTCAGTTGGGAAATCATTCTGGAGTTCTGAGCCTAGGTGTCTGCTCTCAGCACACACCAGCAGAGCGGGCCCATCCATCTTGCCAGAAGCAGGCTTTGGCGCTGAGTTCAGCACTTCTAAGCAACGGAGCAATAAAATAGAGGAGGAGCCCCATCGCCGCAGCGGAATGGGATCATCCCACAATTTAATAAGCAGGAGCAGATTGTGTGTAGGTGATGAGATAGCTGTCCCGCCCCTGGCTGGGAGAGAAGCACTTGAGGAGGAATTTGGGGTATTGGCTTGATGAAGTAGGGCTGAGAAGGGGCCCTTAAACTGGGGTGTGCTTTTCCCAGGGCTGGGAGGACCTTTGGCCTAAAACTATTTACAATCTTTTGAAACTCAATATGAGGAAGAGTGGGGGAAGGGACCCTCTTTGTTCCTGAGATGAACAAGGTGTGGGACTGTGAGACTCCTCTGGGGTCATGGGTGGCGACAGGGGAGATTTAGAGACTGACTTTGGTTTGAACCCAGACTCCATTAGTTACTAAGTGTGCAAATCTAGTCACACAGATTCTTGGCATTTGGTTTCCTCATCTGTAAAAGGGACATGATAGTAATGCCTGGAAAAGAGGCAGAAAACGTTTCCCCCAAACTATGAGGAGCTGCACAATTGCTGAGGATGTCTATCACAACCAAGGTTCCAAAAGATTAAGATGCAAAATGTTATGGACACAAGAGCTGCTTAGGTGTACCTGGTTTCTGGGTTTGGTGTTGGGTACTGATAACCTGGCGGTCTTTCCCAGTTTTCCTCAACCCAATCCAGACAGGGACAACAGCTGGCTGACATCTGCTTGTGAGAGCTGGTCATTAACATTTCAGGACATGTGTGCCATTCTGCCGCTAAACATGTTGGTGGCTTCAAACTGGCCCCAGTGGCAGCCCTCATACCATGCTACAAATCAGGTCTTCCTGAGCCGGTTGTTAAGCATTTTCTAGCACAGGGGACTCCATCTCTGCTGGTCTCCACATCAAATGAGGAGCCCAGGCCGGCCTAATGTGGCTCCCCTGTTACTTTGCTCCTCAACAGTGCTTAGCTCATAGGGGTTGGATTTGCTGAAGGCCCTGGAGGGCTTCTCAGGCTGGCCCCCTGACCCTTACTCCAGTTTCACATGCTGCCTTTGGTTCTCCAAAGCTGTAGTTCCCATGTTTTTTACTCTGTGTTTTGCTTACACTCTTTATCCAGAATGTTCTCCAGAAGCCGCCCAGTTTTGAAGAACCCCTCCTTCCTGGAGCACCCCATTCCTGTTCTGGGCCCACACCCCTCCCTGTGCCTCCCTCCCCAGGGTACTTCTTCCTACACGGTGGCAGGTAAGGTCCCTCCCTCTGAGTCGCTGGGTGGAGCTGCCCTCAGAGGTGGGGCGGAGTCCTCTACCAGTCCTGGGACTCTCTTACAATTATCCCCCATGATGTCCCTCACATCTGGCTCCTGTAACCCTCACAGCATACACTCTTTATTGCTGAGGAAGCGGAGGTTAAGTTGTTTAGGTAGCCGAACAAGCGCACATTAGAATCTCCACTCCAGACGAGGTTTTCTGACTCCTCAGACCCAGGCTTTTGATGCCTGCCAGATTCTCAGCCATTTCTCTCTTCCTCACAGAGCCCAGCATGACTCCCTGCCCAATGTCAGGGCTAATACCTGCTTGATGAATTGACTCAAACTTCCCTCCCTTTCAGTCACATATTTTGTCACAAAAATGAGATGAGGATTAGGGAGGAATTATAGTATGCTATTACGGCCACAAAATCAAGCCTGGGCTCCGTGAAGTCTCGAGAATATTTAACCCCAGGTGGCACCATGGCTGGTGTTCTCTGTAAAGCGGAAGCTTCAATTGTCATAAAGACCATTTTCAATTGTCATAAAAAGGTTTCAACAGAGGGAGAGACAAGGCCAGGGACCGATTTTCACTAAAAGAACCTTATTTAATAAAATTCAAAGTTATAATATCATGCATAGTAAACCTTCCAAGCTTCTGCTTTTTGTTTTAATCATAGCCAATGGAAACAATTTAACATTTCCCCAAATTTGAGGGCTGTGGACAAGTAAATTAGGCTCATTGGGAATGAATGGCAGATACTTCTAAAAATCTCCATTATAGTTTCTAACAGTTTTTTTTTTAAATCTATGCATCCCTTCCACTCCTACTTATGAAAAAAATTAAAAATTCAGAATAGTAAGAATTTTTAAAAGTGAGAATTTCTTATTTCTTCATAAACCTAGTGCTTAATTCTATGAGTTCATCCTTATTTTCTGGCCAGTTTGAAAAGGAATAAGAGACACCGCCCTACTCCTGTCTTTTCCGAATCCACAAGAAAACCAACATGAATTAGTGGCAGAGTCACTCTTTGGGTTGTTCTCTGATGGAAAAACCAAGAGCTACATGTGCTTTCTTTCCCAGGAACGTTCCACCAGGACAACAGTAGGTGAAATTATAGGTTTACCTCTGGCCAATGTTTTGAAGAGCTGCGGTGTTCCTATTCTTTTCCAACTAAGCTCTGATGTGTGCAGACTCCCTATAATTATGGTATAATTGGATTTAACTATAGGGGTTGAACTAATTTTCAACCAAGTACCCTCAAATAATTTGTTGCTTATTAGAAAAAAAGGGCACTCTTGCTGTCTCTAGAGGCATGCAGGTATAGCTGCACCCCTTGCCTCCCAAGAGAGAAGAGAATTGCTGGTGTGGTTGGTTGAATCATGGAGCCCAAACTCTGAGCATTCGAGAAAACTCACTGTCTCTAAAAAGAAAATACAGAGATAAGAACTTCCTAGGGTCCCAAAGTGAAATGCCCCAGTCTCTCTCACTCCTATGACTAGGAGATTAAAATTATCTCCTCTGTCTAGAGTTTGCAAACTGGAGGCCATGGGTTCACTCTGGACATGGGCTTCTATTTTGGGGGGTTTGTTGGGGGGCTTGTTTAGAGTTTGTGTGAGATACTACAGATATATAAGTTAGATGATTTCACATAAAATTCTAGATTTAATTTAATTTAAATAAATTTAATTCTCAAAAAAAGAAAAAGAAAAGAAAAAGAATAATAAAAAAAGAAACAAAACAATTTGGCAATCCAGGGCTGGAATTCCTTCATTAGCACCATCTCTATAGTCCTTCAGAGGAAGCAACCAGTTTACCATTCACATCCTCGCATGTGTTTACCCTTCTCGATTCTAGTCTGTTAGTGCTTGAACTTGTCTCTCTCTCTCTCTCTTTCTCTCTCTCTCGCCCCACTCATCTTCCAGTAAAATGAGCTTGTCTTTTTTGCCTTTTACTGAGTGAAGTGTGATATACTGCAAAGCATAATGTCTTCTGAGTCAGAGAAACACATTTAAATCCTGGTTCTCCATTGCTCACTTGCTGTTATTTTGGAAATGAGGAACTTAACACTTCTGATCACTGTTTCCACGTCTGGGGCTCACATGATGCTGTGTCATGGATTGGTGCAAGACCCAGCACAGTCTTTGGCACACAGAGGATGTTCAGTAACTTAGTTTCCCATGCTCTCATTCCACTCTGACTGGAAGCAGAAAAACGGTATTGGTATCAATGTCACAGACTCCATACATGGAAAGGTACCCGAGGAGTTTGTTTTTCTTACTTCTCTGCCTGCAACTCAAACTCTCCCACACAGGTGAAATGCAGAGATGTGAACCCACTGGCTCAAGGTCACTCAGTGAATAATAAATGAAACCAGGTGTCCTGGGCTCTCAGCCCAGTGCTCACTTCACTTGGAAGAGCCTGCCAGACCCACGCAGCCTCTTTTTCGCAGAACTGAAGATGGAGTGAGCATGGGATTTCTGTTGCTTGAGGCTTGACAAAAAGGTTGCAGACAATGATGGTTTGAATGCCTAAAAAGAAGCATCAGGGAGTGACCTGAATTAATCACACAATTGTTGCAAGATACAACCGGGGAGGTAATAAGCTCCGTTTTGCCTTTTCACTCTTTAATGAAGCACTGTAAGCAGGCTTCCCTTCAAAATGCTTTACCTTTCTTTGTGAGGTGACTATATAATCTAGGAGGGCCAGCTAGGTTGGTGCCGTGATCATCTCTGGCTGATGCTTTAAAGTAAAGTGAAATAAAATGCAGCAGCTGACCAAGGCTTGTTTTCTTCCCACCATCAGGAACCTTTATGGGCCATGAGGTCAGTAGGCACGTGTGTTCACTTGCAAATCGCCCAAGGGCTATGGTGAAGTGGAGGCTATATATGGTCTTAGGCAGTGATTGCCAACTTCTCCTAAGGTGATTCAAAACTCCCTGTGGTCTGGGGATTGGGACACCTGGATTCTAGTCTATGCCCACTACCCAAGAACTGTGTGACGCTGGACAAGTCACTTCACATCTGTGGATCTTAGCTTTCTCCTTTGCCAAGTGATGAGGCTGGAGGAAATGGACAGTAAGCTTCCCTCCAGCTCTAACAGACTTAGATGATTTTTAATGTAGAACGTTAGCTCCTCTGAAGGTTGTAGATAGACTTTGAGAAGGAATCAAATCTGGCGGCTGAAGGACAGAAGGAAAATTTACGACGCCAGGATGGGCCATCTAGAGGCTGGGGTCAAGGAACAGGACTCTTGAACATCCCAGTGGATTTGAAGAATGCCAGCCTTCTGAGTTGGTTTGAGCTTAGCACCAGGGTCAGATCATGGCCCCGTGGAAGGAGGTGACAGGGAGTGAGACAGGAAGTACAGGGCTTAGCGATTCCATTCTTAGGTTTATAGTCTAAGCAGTGTGTCCTTGGGAAGTGAGTTTCACTCAGCCATACCTACCTTGGAGATGTACATGTGAGAAGATTGTGTGTGAGTCAGGAATAAGATTTTAATGAGGCTTATTCTTACCCTTCAGTTCAGGTCAGACTGGAGATAGTGTTGGAGCAGAGAAGCGGTAATGGTTTTCTTCTTCATAATTGAATGATGTCCAACCAAGTTTTTAGCCTCTCTGAATGTCTGGGGTTGGTGTCTTTCCTGGGGCTGATCTGATTCTATTCTTTGGGTATATCTAAGACTTTGGATGAAGAAGCTTTAACCAGAGCCAGAAACAATGAATGGATATTGATTTTTTTTTTGATATGTAACTTTGATGTTGGCTTAGGACCACCACAAAGTGGAATTCAGTTTCTCCTGCTGCCTGTATCCTAGCAGCATTTCTGGAGTTGCCTGATAGCTCAGGAAATTAGAAAGACCCTGTGAAAATGCAGAAGCACTTTGGAATTGGCCTTGGCTGGGTTGGATTAGTCATGACTCTGCTAGGAGGAGTCTGAATCCGAGCTAGCCACACCCTCCCTTGCTTTCTTGAAGATTTAATTCATATAGCACCCCTCTGGATGCTGTTGATAGCATCCACTTCTTCCTCTGATCATGTGGACTATCATCCACGACCTCTCTGGTCTTGCTCTACCCATCTCCCTACTGCTTTCTTCCCCAGGTTCCCCAGACCACAGAGATCTCTTTTGCTCTTAGCGGCTGTTATGTTTTGAGCTCTACTGTCTGGTTTTTAATTACATGCTGTTCTATATTGCCCACTAATTGTTTCCCATGTATTAGTTGCCTCTTTAAAACTTCTAGAGATTGCAGAGTCCTTGGGACTGAAGATGGAGTCTTTTACTTTCCTCAAATAGCCCCAGGCCCCATCTTGCTGGCCCCACATCAGAGTGAATGATTTTTCATGTTCACAGATTTTGCATTAGATGTGTTCTTCACGGGGACTTTCCCCTGCCTCCATATGCCTCTTCCAGCTCCAGGTTTTCTTTTGCCAGTGACAAACCTTCCCTAGAGTGGGGGCCCTGCAGCTGCCCTAGCATGTCATCTGCAAATCAGATTGAAGTAAGCTGTCTGTAAGTGCCCTGGTGAGTCAGTCAACTGAGCCCCTCCTTGGAGACAAGGAATTCTGAGGTCTTGCAAGTACACGCCTGCCTGTCCATGGAATGATTCCACAGCCAACCTCAGCCCTGCCTCTGGGAACGCGCCTCACTTTTACCTTGCTTGAGTAAGCTTCCTCCTCCTCTGTTGGCTGCCCTGACTTGTCAGGCAGAGATGGTAGGGTGATTCTGAAGAGCCAGCCCCTGGTGGGGAGAGAAAGATGTCTGTCTCTAGAGACCTGGGACATGGCTGGATTCTGGCGGGTGTACTTTGGTAAACCCAAGGGAGAGAGGAGAAATCACTGAGTCATGGCATTTTTGAGGTGAGCCAGAGTCAAGTGGGGAAGATCAGGGCTGTGATTCTGCTTGGCCACTAATTTGCTATGTCATCTCATATGACTCACTCACCTGCTCTTATTCTCAAGTTCCTCTTCTGTAAAGTGAGGTTGTTAGATGTAAGTGGTAGCTCTCAAATTTATAAAAAAGGAACCATTTTATCAAGTGAGATCTTAGAGGCATTCTAATTTCTAGAAAGGAAAAACAGCCATCCTGATTGAAGCATGTGTGCAGAGACCTTCGTGGTTTCCTCCTTGTCTTTCAATTGATCCCCTAAATTACCTTGTCAGAATTTCCCAGGGACACAGTTTGCAAAATCCTGAGCAAGATGAATTATGATCCCTTCTAACTCTTAGAGTCTCCACACCCTTGCTACTCAAAGCGTGGTCCTAGGCCAGCAGTGTACCTGGACCTTATTAGGAATGTATCATTTCAGGCTCCACTTGAGATCTACTGAATCAGAACCTGAATTGTAAGAAGATCCTAGGTGATTCATTCAAGTTTGAGAAGCAATGGTCTCTACCGTTCTGTGACAGAGACTAGGTGACAAGAAGAGCAGGGTTGCAACTTGCCTTTCATAGAAATATGTAGGGGTGGCTACTGGGGTTGGAAGTGTGAACCACATCCCTTTCTTGCAATTTCTGATGCATTAGTTGTATGCTGGGTGGGGAACCAACTAGCAAGCAACTAGGCTTATTCTTGGGCTCAGCCAAAAAAGAAAAAGGGGCAACAGTTGGCCTTGCAGAATGTATGTTAGTAAATGTGGGAAACACAGCATATAAAAGAGGTGGAAAGCATGTTTCCAGTAATGAACATGCTCACTGAAGATGCCTTATTGACTCCACGAGGCATTTGTGCTTTCTAACATGGTTCCTTCTCCGTCTTGCAGGATCCCTATTATTTCTTCAGCACGTGGGATGTAAGAGCTCTCATGGAATTTGAAAACCTGTACTTTGGCCCTAGTTCTGGCCTCTTCTAATCTTATTCCCTTGAGTTTCTCTCCACTTTTGTGGACGTTCATTTTCTCTACCTGTAATACAGCATGGTAAGCCTCACAGAGTTATTGCAAGGTTGACCTGAAATATATGGAAGTTCTCTGTAAACTGTAAAGTGCCAAAGGCCCAGGGACGCTTTTTTTGTCAATTCCAGACTGTAAAAACTTCCAGGTTTAGCTTCACTAACAATGCTGACCCTGAGGTCTCAAACACCCCTGTGAGGCTACCAGCCAGTTTGTGATGTCAGCCTAAGCTTGTCCCTGGGCTCTGGGTTTCTTCAAGTTTAGGTGGTCCTGTGGGTAGCTCTTGATGAATCAAATGCTTGATATTTTTAAATTGCATTTTGGAAAATTAAAAAGAATAAAAAAGTAAATCTAAAACTATTTTTTAATAAAGAACACAAAAATAAACAAAGAAAAGGGAAAAATGTTTTTATTCCTGTTATGCTCCTGTACTTTGGCATTTTTTAAAAAATTGGTGAGAAGGGCCTTAAATCAACCTGCAAATGAACTTACTTTTTTTCTTTCCCCCCTCCATTGTTAATTTTCTAGAGGTCATTTCTAGGAAAAAATTCTTTCTGGTAATCTGAAATCATGTCTGAGGATGTTTTGGGAAAATTTGTATCTCTGATGTATTTATATTGATGAATTTAAGTGTCATTTAATAATAAGACATCTGAGATTTTCTTTTTTTATCCTTCTCTTCTTTTGGAAAACTTGAAATCTCCTTGGGAGCTTGGAACAAATTTGAGCCCCACATAGCAGTCTTGGTTTGACATCTAAATTTCAGCATATCAAAATAGGTCATAACTTGGCTGGCAACTTCAGCCTCCAACTGGCTTGGCTATGCATGGTGACACCCTGTCCTTCTATTTTCTCTTCCCTGGGCCCAACCCCTGCCATTTCATTCCATCTTCCTTGCTAATAGCTTTCTTTCAAACAGTACCCACAGAAGTTCTATGGCATTAAGAAAAAATGTTCTTTTGGGAAACTGTGCTGGACTCAGGGAGAAGCTCTTTGCTTATTGTAGATTGGCCAGATGAGGACAAATTCAAGAAGGATGGAGAAGTAGTTAAAGTCCTTGGAATAGAGCCACGTTGATTTCCCTTCAAAAATGATTTTTAAAAGTATTGATTTTACCACTACATTCCCACCCTGTGAAATAATTCTGGGAAAACTGGGTTTGGCAGTGCTGGAAAGTTGAGTCCAGGAAGCTTTGCTTATAAAACCTTTTGTACTATGTTCTGGGTAAATACCTCTCTTTGAAAGGTCGTACATCATTGGCCAGATCTGCCAGGGTAGAAAGGGATGCTATGCATAGCTTTATCAGCTGAAGGCTCAATTTGCCTGTTTCTGAAAGATGCTGCCTCTCTGGGCCAAACCAGTCTATCTTTTATGTCGTAAAGGAGTTTATTTCCAATAATCCAGCACCGTTCTTGGGAATTCAAGTTGGTAATCAATTTCCAAAACAATGTGGGATTTCCATTTGGGTATTGTCATCTAGTTGGGAGATGAAAAAGTATACATAACTTTTCTATTCCTTCATTTCTTTCTCCTCAGTGAACTGCTTCCATTTAGAACCTTGCAACCTCATGTCTTTAACCTTGATCTTTGACCTAAGCATAAGACCCATTTCTCCAACTTTCTCTCCAACATCTCCCTTTGGATATTCCACGTGCAATTCAAACCAACCTGTGTAAAATCAAATTCGTCATATCTGCCCCCCCCAAATATGTTCTCCCAAACATTCTTGTACTCATTTTCTGAGTGGTATCTTCTTTCACTCAACCAGAAAATTTGGAGTTACCCCCAGTCCTTCTATCCCCTTTACCTTCTACAGACTATTATCATCAAAATCTATCAACTCTATTTTCTTCATATGCCTGGAATTGAGTCATTTCTGTCTATTCCTATTGCTGCTACATTGGTGCAGACTGTGGGTACAAATCTAGTTTAGTAAAGGCTCCTAACCGGTTTCCCTTTTCCTCTTCCATGTTCCAAGTACAAATACAGAATAGATGCTGAATAAATGTTTGCTAAACTAAGAACTGGAGAAGGGAATGAAGGAAGAATGAAGCTATTATCATTCTATTTCCTCCTGGAGAAAGAAGACAAGACACGGGAGAGAGATGGGGAACACTTCAGATACTAAGACCTCTAACTGACAGCCTCACCTACAGTATAAACGTATTCTTCTTCCTCCGCATCGTCTCCAGAATTTATTATTGTTTGGGTTCTTAAGACCTTTGAGTGAGATGCTTCACAGAAGCCCTTTGGTGTAAGACTCATTGCCAGCAACTTCATTATCTAAGCTAGATCCTAACAGCTACCATAGGAACCCATTTTTGCTGGCTTCTTTCTAACAGAGAACAGCTAGTCTCATTTCTTCTGTTTATGTCAAAGGAAGTTATGAGAATATACAGCCTTTGTCCAAAGCCTGGTCCCAATCCAGATTGGAGAACTGGCTTCATTTGCTGCAAGCGTAGCTGCCCCAGGGCTGACTTTTTATGCCAGATAATTAGCAGAAAAACAGAAATGAATTTGAGGTTTGGACTCCAGTGCCAATTTCTTCAGGTAATTCTATGTAGAACTGTCCTCACATCTCCAATTCCTTCTCTCCTTTCTCATGTGGTTCCCAAATCCCTTGCAGTTTTTTCCCTTTTCCCAAAGACCAGTAAGAAAGGCCATAGATAATAGGAGAGACCACAAGTCATACAGCCCAGCAGTTGCAAAGTCAGTTTGAATTCCTTCTCTTTTTGTCTCCACACTAGGACATGATATAACATGTTCTGCTGATGCTAGATCTGAGAACTGTTGGAAGGCATAGGAAGCCTGATAGAATTCATTGTTTTAAGAGGACTTCTTCCTCATTTTTTACTCCCCTACCAAGGGTGGTGGTAGGGGAGAGGCGCCTTCAGTTTCACAACCTTCTCTCTCTGTCTGGACTTGCTCAGAAGTCTTGGAAGGGCCCAGATGTTTTTGTGGGAGGGTGGCCCTCTGCTTTATGAAGAAAGCATATCCTGATCATGTTGGCTGTAGAAATCTCTGCACTGCACTAAAGTAGTTGCACTCATTTCTGCTGAGGGGCTACAAGCCAGCCATTGCTCTGACTTTCCTTGGCTGGAGGTGCCAGTGAGGTGGGTGGGAGCAGGAAGGGATCATAAAGGGGAAGGATAAAAATCAAGCCTTCTTGGAAGGCACAGTGTTGATGGACTAAATGATTTGCTCTGAGAGAATGCAAATATACAGTTCAGAGCAGGTAGCTAATTCTCCTGGATTTGGGAAAATTCTTTTGATCTGCAAGAGAATTTCAAGGTACAGCAGAGAATAAGAAACATGTCAGACTTTTAAAACAAAGGTAAAAGGCACAGGTTTAGCGTCTAGCTTTTCTTGGTTATGATACTGTGATAAGAATTTGTCAACATCTTTTATTCATTTAGGTTCTTCATCTGATTGACTTAAATGATTGTGTACCAGTTTTTCTTAATGTCTAGACTTATAATCAGTTGTTTTTGCTAATTAAAAAAAAATTGGATAAAAATGTTGTTCGTTGGCTGAAATTGAACCAGACTGCCTCTATTTCATCTAGAAAATGACTTCCAATCATGTAATGTGTTATCGACTAAAACTTAACATAGCTATTAATGATTAATAAACTTCAAAGCACCTGTCTGCAAAGAATTATAGATCCAGAAATTCAGGACTGAAAGAGACATTGAAGATCATCTATCAGTGGGTCTCCACCAGGGCCTTTGGAAATGTGCATGGCTGTTTGGGATTTTCACAATGACAATGAGTGAGAGGCACAATTGCATTTCATGTCATAAAAGCAAGAATGCTGGGCATTCTATAGAGTGCCATAGTTCTACATAGCAGAGAATTTCCCTGTCCAAAGTGACAGTAGTATCCCTATTTAGAAAATTGAGTCTGACTCATCATTTGAGATATGAAAATTCTGAGGCCTAAAATTATGCTGACCAACAGAATATCAATGAGTGGGGCTGATTTACATATTTTTCTTTGCGGTGATTCAGTTTCTTTTGTTCCTTTATGTCAATCTCAACAATAGTTCCACAGTTAGGGTAAAGGGGCCTTTTCAAAACATAGGCTGGTATCAGGCCAGCTACCCAGATATCTATCTTTTCTTTCTTATCCCCTGGTGACCACAAGTCATCTTCTCCCAACCAAAAACATGGCTTAAAAGTACAAGATGAACACTGAATTTTACCAAGAATGGATGGGCCAGCTGCTTGAGGAATGAGAGAAGATGAAAGCCAAGTGGGAGTTTAAGTTCAGTTTCCATCAAGCATAAGGAAATCAAATAACAGGGTTTAGACTACAGGAGTTAAGGGTGGGTGGGCAGATATTAACATGGTGTCATTTTGAATGAGAGCAGACTATTCCAGTCTGGGTGACAGCGTCCTTACATATTAAAGACATTGCAGATGAAATCTCAAAACTCTTGCTTTCCACAATCATGAAGAAGGGAAAACATCCCAGGAGACTAGAAATAGAAAGCTGGTCTTCTAATGTTCACAAAGAGGGAAAGGGGAGCTGTATGCTTCCCTTTAAGGGAACTTGACCTTTAAGGGAACTTGCCATTGGATCTGATGAAACTCTTCGACAGTATACGGAATTTGTGCTTTATGAATGCTAGAAAAGAATGAAGTGATTTTAAGCTGCCCATTTAGACGCTGCTGCCCTCAACTAACCCATTGTAGACTGACTACTATAGCAAATCTATGAAAGTCCATAAATCTAGAATATCTTGATTTCCGCAGCATGTTTGGCAACATGAATGATATCCTAGGGGACAGGACTATAATAGTGTGTAGTTGGTTGAATTCATATATACAATGTAGATAAATGATTCCCTGGAAAGATAGACTCACAAAATTTACCTTTGCTTTAGCCTTGTCCCATACAATATCTAAATCAATAATTTGAAGGAGCATAGTAACATATGATTTCCTATTTTTTTTTTTTTTTTTGTATAACAGCCTAGTCATGTGGGATAATATTACAAGTGATTTCTATAGACTGGAACTCTGGGCCAAATTCAAGAAGATGACATTTAACACATATAAATGGTAATCTACTACACTGAATCTCAAAAAAGAAAAAAAAATCAATTGCACAATCACAGAATGGGGGAGCCCTAGTTTTGCAGAGGCTGATTGAAAGGGAAAGGGCTCTCTAGGTGAAGAGCTTTTCATTGGACCATGATTAGAAGATGAAATAATAACATGTAGAAATAATAACAAGTTGGCAAAACTAAGATGTGTCCAAAGGAGCATGTTAGGTTGATGAGGGGTTTGGAAAATGTGTCACATGAGGAATGATTAAAAGAACAAAAGACCTTGCAACCTTTCAACTAAATAAGAGATAACTCAAAAACTTCTTTATGAGGAAATAGGACAAGGTTTACCTTTCAAGGATTTAAGATCATAGAATAATGACCAACCAGCTGAAGTTACAAGGAGACAAATTCTAATTGAGTATAAAGAAAAACTTATTAGCAGTCAAGCAGAAATGAGGTTACAATCATGTTCATAGCAGCATTATTCACAATAGTCAAACAGTAAAAGCAATCCAAGTGTTCATAAACAGATGAATAAGAAAAAAAATGTAGTACATATATACATACATACATACACACATAACAGAATATTATACAGCCTTTAAAAAGGAAGGAAATTCTGACATGTGTTACAACATGTATAGACCTCCAAGATAGTATGCTAAATCAAATTAATTAGTCACTGGAGAACAAATATTTTATGATTTCACTGAAGTAGGCAAATTCATAGAGACTGAAAGTAGAGGTGATCGCCAGGGACTTGGAGAGGGAACAATAAGGCACTATTATTTAGAGAGGACTGCCTTTTAAAGATGAGAGGTCTAGAGATGGATGGTGGTGATGGCTGCACAACAAAGTGAATGTCCTTATTGCCACTGAACTGTACAATTAAAGGTGGCTAAAATGGTGCATTTCATGTGATGTATATTTGCCCACAGTTAAAAAACAAACCCAGGGTTCCATGAGCTATAGAATAAGACCTAAAAATAGAGGAAGAAATGGGCTTCCATGAAAGGTATTAACTGGTTTATAACTGTAGGTATCCAGAGAGGAGCTGAATAGTCTCATGGCAGCATGTTCCTGGGGAATCGCAGGCTGAGAACGGGGTCAGTCATCATGATTCCAGAACTTCTATAACTTTACATGAAAACAGTTCAGGTGGTGTGTGCCTGCAATCCCAGCTCCTTGGGAGGCAACATAATGAGACGCTGTCTAAAAAAAAAATAACAGAGAGGTTCACTCCATGTGACAGATTGAGCCAGGCTCCAACCTTCTTGATATTTATATGTAATATATCATATGTTATATAGGAATATCAAGAAACCATGTTTTCTAACAAATATGCATTCCAGCATATACTATTTGAAAAGTGACTAACCTTTGAGCCCCATTCAGGTTCACAGTGAGACATTGCAGTATCTTAGGAGCCCCTAGTCCTCCCACGTGCCCTTCCCCAATTACATCACTCCCTGCCCCTCTGCAACGACTGCTCTCCTCACTTCGGTGATGACCTGTTGCTCACTTTTGAAACCTTAGATTTACTGCCTATCATGCTTCCCAAACAACATAATTTAATCTTTTCTGGTTTACATATTATGTTTATCATATGCTGTTTTCATTTGTTACTTCCTTCTGAGCTCATCATGCTTATAGAATCCATCCATCTTCAAACACGTATGCTGTTGTAATGAATTCATTTTCAAATAGAATGGAGTGTTCCTTTGCCTCGTGTGCCTCAATATATTTATCATTTCTACTATTGGTGGACATTTGGGTTGTTTTCAGTTTCAGTTTGTTTGGGTTGTGGTTTTGTTTTTGCAATACTGAGGATGGAAATCAGGGCCTTGTGAATGTCAGGTAAGTGCTCTACCAGCAAGCTACGTTCCCAGCTCTTTTTATTTTATTTTGAGACAGGGACTTGCTAAGTTGCCCAGGCTGGCCTTGAATGTGGGATCTTCCTGTCTCAGCCTCCTGAGTAGCTGGTATTACAGGTGAGTACCACTGTGTTCAGTTAGCTTCCCCAATTTGTGGTGCTCAAGTGCAATAATTTCTGAAGGGAATGTACCAGAGATTGGAAAGTCGGGGTTGCAGGGTTCACATATCTCCAAGTTTTCAAGATAATTCCAAACTATGTTGCACCCCCCAAAATGTATCAATTTCCATTGCTGCCAGCAGAGTAGGAGAGTTCTCATTGCTTTGCATCTTGTTAGTTGCAGGTTGCACATTTTTCTTAAAAAAATATATTTTTTAAATATATTTAGTTGATGATGAACCTTTATTTTATTTATTTATTTATATGTGGTACTGAGACTTGAACCTAGTGCCTCACACATGCCAGGCAAACGCTTTACCACTGAGCCACAACCCCAGCCTCCAGGCTGTACTCTTTTTTTTTTTTTCTACTAGGGATTGAACTCAGGGGCACTTGACCACTGAGTCACATCCCCAGCCCTATTTTGTGTTTTATGTAGAGACAGGGTCTCACTGAGTTGCTTAGTGCCTTGCTGTTGCTGAGTAGGCTGCACTCTTCCTACCTGAGAGTTAGAGACGCTGGGGAGGTTGGCAATCTGGCTCAAATATTTCATCACAAAGTAGGAAAATGTACTTGAGTTGCATCAGGAAAAATCAATGTATGTGCTTCTTTTGAGCTAAGTGGCTTAATAGAGTCGGGCTTCTAATTATTTTCTAAGCACACGAAGGGCACCAATGAGCTAAGTGTCCTTCAGAGAACTGCCCTTGTTCCCACTTCGTCCCTCCACCCCTGGTTTATGTAGTACCTACTCCCCAGATACCTGCATGGTGAATGCAGTGGTTTGGTAAAGGGCTACACAATTTCAAAGAAATTCCAAAGCAAGACATCATTTACCAGGTTGTGCTGCAAATTGGAGAGTTTTATGGAATGAAATTAAAATGAACGTCTCCTGGGAGGATGTTATGCGTCATTCAACTTTGTGTGACTTTGGCCTCTGGAGCTGAGAGCCTGAACTGGAATTCCAGCCTGGCTACTTTCCAGCTATATAAGCTTAAATAGGTTGTCTTATAACCCCGACGTTAGTTGCCTCATCTGTAAAACGGGTAGAGTTATAAGACCTGCGGTGGCTCAGTTTGTGGGCAGAACCCATTGGGGGTTATGGGACGTCCTGCAAAGTACTGAGCCCAGTCTCTGGTGTTTTGTGTTTGATAAATGTGCATGTTACTGAAATCTCTGTCCCTGGAAAAAGAATTTTACCCTGGCTTCCAGGATAATGTAAGCATGGATTTGTCTGGGGAGACCTAGCAGGACTTGATCTCTTCAGGGTTTCGTTCTTGGCCACCAATCCCACACCCTCCACACACACTCTTAGTAATTTTCAGCAGCAAACATTTAGAAAGCTCTAGTTTTACTCTTCATCAAAGCAGAAGTGAGAGCAAAAACAGACCTTTTCCCTGCAAAGAAATTAATCTCCTAAACAGGGTGATTTTACCCTTTTCTTTAAATACTTCTAAACTCATGAGGGAGAAGCGGCATACATTATCCATCAGAATGAAGCATCATCCAGTACTGCCGAGTTTCATTGACTTTAAGATTGCCCTCTGAGCTATAGGCTTTTTTTTTCTTTCCCAGAGCACAGTTAGCAGGGATATTTTTCTTTAAATGGCCTCATTTCATTTGCATTTTTAAGCTTTCACTGCAGAGAGGCGAAGCCCTTGTAAATGGTTCTAAGAAGGTGGCTGTGATTTCTCCAAACTCAGAGCTGCCCGAAGCTTCTGCAATTGAGTGTCAGCTTCCCTCAGAGTAGAAAGATATTACTTCATATTTGTGCACGCAGCTCACCACTCTGCTCTGGGTTTGATGGTCTCATTTAGCCACAGGCATTCTCTAGCAATGATTCCTTCCTCCCAATAAAATTAAATATCACCTTTCTCTCCCCCTCCCACCACTCTTTTTTTAATAAGACATTTTCTTGTTTAGGCTGAAGCGAGACAAGGTGAGAAACCGTTGAGTTCTCTGATTCCTTTTATTGCTCCTTTTCGACAAGGAGAAAAGAGAAAACGTCAGAAGAGGAAAAATCATCTACATTTGGAAAGGGAAAGTCATCTTGAGATCACTGATTCCTTTGAGTTTGTTTAAGGTCACATTGCAAAGTACTGAGAGTCTAGAATGTTTGACAATGTTGTAGAACAAGGGACCTTCTGATCAGCATTATCTCCATGTAGTTGGCAGTGCTGGGGATTAAACCCGGGTTATTCCACCACTCAGCCACATCCCCAATCCTTCCACGTTGATTCCTGAGTTCACACTTACGCCAATAATCCCCCAGGTGGGGGCCAAAGCCTGCAGTGAAGTCCACAGTATGACTTAGTCCACGGGGTTTTGACATTTCCCAAAGCACTTTAGGAGGCGACTGGGCCAGGCCAATTCCAGGAAGGATAGGCAAGAAGCTCTTTGTAAGATCACCATCCTTTGGAAAATGAACAGAGAGAGTCTGTGATGAATAGCTAGCTATTGTCAGAAGGTGTAACCACTGTTTCTTGATTGATAGTGTTCCTGAACAAAACAAGCTGAAATTCTATGTTTTCTGAAATCTGACTTGATATATAGACAATCTTTACCCTACGGATTAGCTCTGTGCCAAAGATTGCAAGTTGTTTTTTCAGAACCTGGAATCCAATTTACTTGAAAATGATCTTTTGATAGGATGGTCAGCTTCCTTGGGCTGCTCACAAAAGTCCATTGAACATGCATTATGAGCCAGGTATGCTGACACATCTGTAATCCCAGTTACTTAGGAGACTGAGGCAGGAAGATCCCAAGTTCAAGGCCAGCCTGGGCAACTTAGTGAGTCCCTGTCTCAAAATAAAAGTTACAAAAAGAGAAGGGGGTGCTGGGGAATGTAGCTCGGTGGCAGAGCTCTTGCTTAGCATGTGTGAGACTCTAGGTTTGATCTCCAGTACCACAAAAACAAAAGCAAAAACAAACAAACAACCACCACCAAAAAACCCCACATAGTATGTTGGCAGAAATGAATTGCTAAGAATTTTAGTGGCAGGGGGGACTGGAATTCATGTGACTACAGGAGAAAAGGTAGAAGAGTTTCTATTCTTTTCTCCTGGTTCTTGAGTCCAGGTCTGTAGAAATTTTTAAATAGACCTAGCAGGTTTTTGGCATCTTCCCTTTCTATTTCTCTGTCACCTGTTTGTTGGTGACATACTTGGTTGTTGGAGGGATGTTATACAGAGGACAATAGATTTCTCCTGCTAAGATTCTGTGTTCTGTTCATTGTTCAGCTCAAGAAGATTAGGGAGTCAGTCTGATTCTTTTTCCAGTAACTTGGGATCAGGGCTATTCTTAGGTGTTCCTGAGCATAGGGCCTCTGCTGAGGTGACTTGGGTGCCCAGAATCCAAGTCAGTGACTCCATCCTAACCACCAGATTGCTCCCAAGATAGTGTGCATATATCTGGTTTTCCAGGTGACTTCTTGTCCTGTACCATTGCCCTGTGCTTTCTCTCACCTGGCCCAGCTCTTACCAAAATTTTATGTCTGTCTTCCAGAATTTCCACAGGCAGCAGACTCGCTCATAGCCTCAGACTCTTCAGT
This sequence comes from Geosciurus inauris, assembly GCA_004024805.1. Classification (NCBI taxonomy): domain Eukaryota; kingdom Metazoa; phylum Chordata; class Mammalia; order Rodentia; family Sciuridae; genus Geosciurus; species Geosciurus inauris. The sequence continues at coordinate 164,799 of PVHX01002213.1, forward strand.
CACTCATCTTTGCACCTTTTTATCTGAACTTGACCTTTGACAAGTGTCTGCTGCCCCTGTGACTCCTCTTATCCCCATTTGACATCTCAAGGTCAGCAGGAGGCTTTGACCCCATTCCTGCTTTTCACCACAATTCCCCAAAATGATTCATGTAAAAATTTCACTTCCTTTAAGGGGACATTGACATTACCAGCTATCTCCTAGAGGCCCCCAGTGAGATGCCAACAAGAACGAACTGTCACTTAAATGGGTGAAACAAGCCCTGGAGTAGGTGGTAGGGCACTGGCATCACCATATGGAGGGGGATATACTTTATTTTTCTAGATGGTCAGAGATTTTAAGAGTAGTCTTCCAGAGAATCCAGATTTTATAGGAAGTATCCTGATTTTTAAATGATTCATAAGAGTCCATCACAAACCATAAACATTGTGCCAGTCAAATAAAACCCGGCTATTGATCAGACTTGGCCAGGAGGCCCCTGAGTTGTGATTTGCACTCTGTACTTCTGCATCATCATTAACAATCTCCTGGTCATTCTCCCTGTTCACTAAGAGAGCATGTGGCACACAGTCCTTCCCTCCTGTAGCAAGCCCGGCTGGCTCTCAGCCTGGCTAAACTTGGTGCTCTGGAGGGGACCCCAGCAGCATCTGTCCTGCATCTTCTCACATCTCACCTGCACATGCACTCCACCAGAGCCACATGTGTGCACAGCCCCACCCAGGGAGCTTGTCATCTCCTCAGTCACATCCTAATCTCTGATCACCACCTCCTATCCTGCTACTTCTTTTACTCGACAATTTACATCATTCTATTTTACAACTAGAGACTCCCACATCATCCATCTCTCCTGTATTCTTCGTATCTATGAGCCCCTTTCTCAATCCCTCTGCAGATTCACTTATTTCAGCCTCTGTCTGGCTAATATTGTTGCTCTACTGGCTTTCTTTCTTACTTGGCTGGAAAAACTCCAACTCTGCGGCTAATTAACTATTAGCCTTCTCCCTGTTGCTGAGTGCCATGGAGAAACCCGGATCTGGAGATCAATTTCTGGTTCCCAGACTCTTCTGATCTCTCCTGCTGCACTGTCATGGGACGTGGGACTTTAATGGGCTCTCTCTCTGGTTCCCTAGACGGATCTTTTCATGCCGTCTCTACTAGCCTCTTCTCAAATGTTTGACCTTCACAGGGTAAACATTTGACATTGCTTCCTTCTTCACAGAGAAAGTAGAAGCCAAAGATGGAAACTCTTGCCTTAACTCACCAAACCGACAATGACCTCCATCTTCCTGTATGCCTCCCTCTTCACTTTCGGTATTATGGAAGAGGAGCCTAACACTGGGCTATGGCGACCCCCTCCTGTTGACCTCTGGACTTTTCTCTCCCAGCTCCTTTGCAATCCTCTTTCTTTTATGCACATTCACCTCTTTCTTTTATGCAATTTCTCCTCTTTCTTTTACACACATTCGCCCAGTCTCTCTCTCTTTAAGCCTCTTCCTATCACACTTGAACACGTTCAAACCTTCTGTACTGCATATCAATTCCTTTCTGGCCCAATGGTCCTTTTTAGCTACTGCATTCTCTTTAAAGAGACATATATCTATTCTCTGCTTCTTTACTTTCCATTTTCTATTCTACCCTCTGCAATCTGGCTCCTATTCTTATTACTCTACTGAAATTGCCCTCAGCAAGGTCATCAATGACTACTTTATTGCTGAATCCAATGGCAACTTGTAAGCCATTATCTTCCTTGACCTCTCGGCAGTAGTTGACACTGCTGGGCCTCCCTTACGTGTTGAAAAAAATTTTCCTGGCCTTCCTTGACTATATGCAGCTGCTGCATTTCCCTGCCTCCTTAGATTCCTCTGTAGGCTTCTCTTTCTCTGCTCACTCTACTCTTAAATATTAGAGAGTGTTCTGTCTTCCTGGTCTTACTTGTCCATGTTCCTGAAGTTATCTTAGTATTCCTTGACTCGTCTGAAATTGTGATACAGCAAGATGGTTAGGATACAGATTTTTTTGATGGGGAATACTGAAAATGAGGTCCAGGGACAATGGTACCAGAAGATGAAGAGACCAAGGAGTTAGCAAGGGGGAGCTTGCGTTGCTGAAGTTGGCAACAAGGTAAACAAGCACTACGTCTAGATGGTTAGTATCTAGGATGCTAGAACCTTCCTTCTTGTTGTGTAATAAAGTGCAATTGGCACTCTGTAACTGAGTTCCACATCCCTGAATTCTAACAACCATGGATCAAAAATATTTAGAAAAAAAATGCACCTATCCTGGAAATGCATTGGCTTTTTTCCCTTGTCATTATTCCCTAAATAATATGGCAAAAATATATAGTATTCACATTGTATTATCATTGGGAGAAGATTTCAAGTACATGAGACAATTCTTGTAGATTATGTGTAAATACTATGCCATTTTATATAAGGAAATTGAGCATCTGCAGATTTTATCCTGGGGGTAGATCCTGGCACAAATTTCCTATAGATATGAAGGACAACTGAATTCATCTTTTTTTTTTTTTTTTTTTTTTTTTTTTTGTCCTAGATTCCTGAATGGAGCTGTTAAACAGGCCCATGAAATAAGAGTATCTTTTGTCATTCATGTGAGCCCTTGGGAACACAACTGAGTTTATGCTACTAAGGTGACTCATAATGGGGCCATAGGTCACTTCAGTATGGGGACTGGTTGTGTTTGATATTGGTCCAGCCTCCAGGAGATGAGGGGATGAGAGAGTGGGTTTAATCATGTGGTCAGTGACTCCCTTAGTGATGCTTGCATAATGAAACTCCAGTGAAAAACAAAGCTCAGATGCACTTCTTGGCTGGTGAATCAATCAATGTGCTAGGAGGATGGCACATCCTGAGTCCCTGGGGAGAGGCACACTCAGGTCTCTTCCAGACATTTTCCTGGGTATGTTTTCATTTGGCTGGCCCTGTTCTGTATCCTTCATGATAAAACTTTAATCATAAGCACAACACTTTCCTGAGTTCCATGAGTCATTCTAGTGAATTATTAAACACGAAGGGGTTGTAGGAACCCCCAAATGTATAGCCAATTGATTGGAAAGGTGCATGGCCTGGGACCCCTGAGCTTGAGTCATGGGACTGAAGAGAGGCAGTCTTCTTGGGAGCTGTGCCCCTAACCCGTGACATCTGCACTAACTCTAGGTAGTTGGTTTTCAAGTCACATTGCAATACTGCACCTACCAGGAGCAGGTGAGGTGTTCAACACTAGAAAAGAATTGGCTCAGGAGTGGAGAGACTGAGGCAGTTGACTTTGCTTAGAAACAGTGCCTCTGGGTTTTAGAGTAGTTAGCAGTAAGGAGACAGAAAAAGAAAGCTCGTTCACTTTCAGTCAGGTTCTATGTTGCTTTAACAATTTTTGTGCTTTTGAGTTCTTGAATCTGCCCCTCAAAAATTCTAGAATATTGTGTATTTCCAAGATAAAAAATATGACTTTTTCTTTTGTCCCCGAGAAAAGGCAGAGAGCAGCCCTTGGGGATAATAATGACACCATTTATGCTGTGCTCTCTTGTAGTTAAAATTGTGTCAGCCATTTTGACCCCTGATGGGATTTATGGTGGCTTAGATCTCAGTTGGAGAAATAAGTTTCAGGTGGCAGACAGGAGGGAAAAGGTCTCGGGCTTGGAGCATATTATTTTAGTGAAATGGGGAGAAAATTCACTTGAACCTCTTTTTTTCTTCTTTTCTCTATAGAGTCTGACTGTGCATATTCTGTTACTCCTGTCTGCACTCTGACGTCACTGGGCTCCCTTGCATGGGATCCTGAGTACTTCTATTCTTAATAATAACATGAGCTCCCAAGATGCACTAAGGTCATACCGCGGGACTGATCAGTGTCGTCTGCCTCGCACTGCAGACCCTTGCTCTGTTCTTCCATATAACCTTTGAAAATCAGAAATGTCTCCATTTTTCAGATGAGGAAACTGAAGCTCAAACAAATTGAGTGACACCTGCTTAGAAGGCCACAGATTAGAACCCAGGCTGCTTACCTGGCTGCCCAGCATCATTTAAGGGTAGGCAGGCATTGAACCCAGTACTGGAGAAGAACAATGATCAAGACCCAGTTCTATCCCTCCAAGGAGTTTCCAGTTAAATTCATGGAATGGACTATTATTTTCTGATCAAAGTGCTTGTTAAGAGCAAGCATAGGTGGTATGGAGACTTTAAATACACATCCTGTTGGCAAGTCTGAAAAGGTAGCCAAGGAAGGTCCCAGCAGTATCTTAGGTTAGAGATGGCTTGTTTCTACTTCTTGAGCTTTCAGGTCTTTGTGTATCAGCACCTAGCACTATGTTTTGCCCACAGTGAGAATTCAACAAATATTTTAGAACAATATAGGTGATGCCCAGAAACCTGGTTTTTCATATTTGAATCCAAGTCAATTATGTCCTGCCTCTGGGCACAATAGGCCCTCTTTTTTCTCAAAAGCTGACTTTTGAGAAAATTTTGCTTTGGAAGGATTTGACATCCCAAATCTATTATTTAGTATTTGGTCCCCTTTTTAAAAATTAAGTAAAAATATTCAAAGCCCAAAGTGACTGTTTATTTGTGTAACTAAGTGACACATAAGTTTTGTTTTAACTTCCAAAAAAAACCCAACAGTAGTCAAGTAGGTGAGGCTTGGGTGAAAGAGGAACGTGTGGACTCTGAGATTATGCATTTTCATTATGTAAGAATTTGTAAGATTTACCATGGTTTCTGGTAAACCCTGGCACAGGTTTGTTTGGCCTCGGGCTCTATGAAAGCGGCTGCCTTTCTAATGGTGCTGGTCTTTCTTTGGCAAGGAATCAAAACATAGCTGGGACAGGGTAGGGCTAGGGATGAGTGAAAGGAGGGCACCAGCGCCTACCCAGATCTCTTCATCCTGTTTCTTCAGGTTCTATCTGCCCTTAGAAATGCTTTGAAAGCATCTTGAAGCCTCACTGATTTCTACTGCATTGTGACTCAAAACTCTGAGGGCAGAGGCCAGGTGGGCTGCTCCCCTTCCATTGCCACGTCACCCCAAGTTCATAGGACAGCGCTCCAGCAGGAGTGCTTAATCATCGACTAACTGTCACATCTGCCCCATGTACCACTGTATAGGGCAAGTTCATTACTATAAACATATTGCAACTTCATAGGAATGCTATGATGGAGGTAATTATCATCCCCATTTTATAGACAGCAACACTGAGACATGGAGAAGTGACAATGTCTAGCTAGTAAGTGTATGGGATCCGTTAGCATCCCAGTCTCCTGGCTTCCTACCATGAAAGTGCCTATTTGGACTGGGGCAAGATAGTAGAGCACAGACTGGCCAGAAGAGAATTCTTGGAATGAGCCAATGAGGCATAAGGGGAGGTACAAGGACAGGGTGCTGAGACTTCAGAGGTCTCTAGATAGGCTGTGAAGGTGAGAAAAGCCCTGAGCTAACTCTACTGGGCAAAGAGTTGGGCGCCAGTCTTCCTGGGTACCATGATGGCTTCATTCCATTCTGGGAGAGAAACCAGAGAAGTCTGGAGGTTTTTCCTTGTACTTGGAGTTTGTGGGAAAAACTCAGAGTAAACAGGCACACAAAACCTACCCAAACCTGCCATTATAACCCTGTAAAAGGCTTAGAAACAGTTGAAAGATGGGAAGAGAGAAATTGAGGGACTCTTGGTATAGCAAGATTGTAGACCGTCAGCTTCTTATTTATTGGGTATATGTCTTCCATTTGTCAGGCTATAATGGTAGTAGCTTTTATGAGTAAGCAATTTTTTTTAATGAACTTGTTCCAAATGTGTATTCCATTCTTGGAACTCTGCTATGAAGCAGCTTTGTAATTATTGCCTTCGATGAAACAGCCAGGCTCTATCTGGCTTTTATGTAAGCAATTTCTCCTGGTTTGCCTGTTTCTCTTTTTGGTTTCAGATAAGATGAAGAGGTGGAAAAATATAATAATAATAATAATAATAATAATAATAATAATAATAGCTTTTTTGGAGTGCTTATTAGATGCTAGACATTCTACTCAATGTTATGTATTCATCTTTTAATTTTATCTTAATATTACCTGGTATCAGATATTTTTAGAGCCCCCATTTTACAGATAAAGGAACTGTGGCTCAGACAAATTGAGTAACATATCTAAAGTCAACAGGTAGTAAGAGATGGAGATCAGATCTGAGCTGATGTCTGAACATGGCCTGCACTCTGATCCCTTTGATGTACAGGGTGGACTAGTACGTCTGCTTATGCCAGTGTACTCCCAGGTAGCGCTGGGGGCGGGAAGAGGACCTCAGGATGCTCATTAGTGCTGTGGAGTTATTTGCCATATTGGCCCAGGCAAGAGGTGTTGTAATTAAGTGCTGATGGCTTAGTAATTATAGACCATTTTCTGGTCTTTTGCTTTCGTAAAGAGAAACAGAGAAGTCAGAAAGCTCCCTAACCTTCTTGCTGCCCACAGTAATGCTACCTTCTGTCTTAACTAATGACTGCACCATTTATCCTGAAGCTCAAAGATCTTTCACGTGGTAAGTTGGCCTCATCTTTGTGATGTGGATTGTGTGACATGGACCCAACCAATGTCTAAGGCATGCTAATAGTTAGGCTGTCTCTAGGATCCTGTCTTTTACAACTTTCTTATTTCCAATATCTTTCTATAGGGTGAATATGTAAAAGGAGCAACATTTGCTTTGGAGAAAGCCCCTGCAGCTGCATTCCTTAGTCTTCCTCTTGGTGCACAAGTCCCCCTCCCACTCCTGGTGTCCTCCTGCTGACCTCTGGTTCCCCAGAGCTCCACATGGAACACCTAGGCAGCCAGGCCCTTGCTTCTTGATTAGGACCGAGCGGGTCCTTTACAGAGATGGGGAAATTTGCTCGGTTTGACCCACAAGCGAGTTTGTTTTCCTCCAATTAGTTGGAAAATCGAACTTGATCTATGAAGAAGGCAGATTTACAGCTCGAGCTGATACATTACTGCCCAGGTTTTGCTGTAATAAAAGATGAAATCACTCCGGTGGGGACTTGGGTGGACATTGGGGTGGTTTCTAATGACTGTGTTCCTTCTGATTTTCAGAGCCCAAGTGAAGCAGGCCAGGATGATCAAATAGCCCTTCGTAGGAGATAAAAGATAATTTGAGGAGCTTGGGAGGAAAACAATTGGAATGTTTGTTTTCTTCTTTGCTTTGGACTCTACCCCCTTTTCTGGAGATGTGATGATGTTTCTCCGTGTGGAAAATAGAACTGTTTTTGCTAGTTTTCAACTGAGGTTCCTGTGGACTTCAATCTTCAGGACAGGTGGCTGCCATTATGGGTCCTTCCATAGAAAACCTGTTTCTTGCCACCTTGTTTCTGATCCTGCCTCTCCCAACCTCTTTTACTGTTGATTTAGTGTGCTGTTGGGCTACATTGTCTCCTCTGCTTGGGTCTTTTGCTCTCAGTCTCCTGCTGTCTATACATCTTTCTGTGGTCTTCCCCCACCCCGCCTTTCTCTTTCCTCCACCTACATCTGCTTTGCGGCAGCTTTATCTCCTCTGCCTTATTTGCTTTCCTGCTCCCAGTGACCGTATTTTTAGCACTCCTTCTTACCTCCCTTTCTCCTTCTGATTCTGGGTCATAATATCTTGAAAGAGCATTTGATAATGTTCGCCTGACCCTGCCTGACATCCTGTCAGTGATTCTCCTTGGGCAGCTTTTGATGTGGTCTGTGTGTGATTGGTGAAAGCTGCTCAATTTGCTCTTCAAAGCTCTGTTTATGGAGAGCTTGGATGCATCTCCTCGGGATTGTGCTCTACTCGCACTCTCTCTATCCTCTCTCTCTCTCTTTCTCTTTTTCATCTTAAACAAGTTCAAATTATAGGATAAAACCAGGCCCCTTTCCATTTGTTCATCCTCGCAGATCCCTTAATGTCCACGAGAGAGGGAGCACGTTGTACACATTCTCCTTTTAAAAAGGATTCTCCTTCCTAGAGTCCTCATATCAGAGACTTGAACTTGGAAAAGAAAAACTTGGACGAATTTTAATTCAAATGCAAACACTGTTAGCCCCAAAGAGGACATTTAGATTTCGACTCTTGAGTATGAAAATAGAAGAAAAATGCTAATGCTGATGAATACCAGAATCTAATCACATCAGGAATGCTGGCTACTAAGGATATGGCCATTGTCTGAAAAGGGGAGCTAAAATCTGAAGAACTGTCTGTAGTTCCTGATTCTCTAAAGAATAGTGGTTCGAGATCTTTGCAGCTCTAATCATCCTGGATTCCAAAAGCACATGAGAAGATGAGGCATATTTTTACCTGGCTTGGTTTCCTGTAGAGCTGTTTCTATTTTTCAACCTAAGATGGGGATTTATGCACCTGCTCTAGATGGCTAACACATCCAACCACTTAAAAGAGCGATAGACACAATAATCAGTAGAAGGTCTTTAACAGTTCTTAGGCTCCCTGATTCTGAGAATCTAATACTTTGGATCTGATAGATACATTGCAATGGAAAGATTATTGAGTTTCATGCTAGAGTACCCGAGTTTAAATACAGATTTGGGCAATTACAATTTGAATGATCTTCAATAAATTTAAAATTTTTTCAGGTTTTTTTTTCTCACCAGCTTTACTGATGGATAATTTACATTTCATAAAATTCAGCCATTGTAAGTGTACAGTTCAATGATTTTTAGTAAATTTATAGTTGTGCTATACCATTACCACAATCCAGTTTTATATCATTTTCAATAGTTTTTAATCTCTATTTTCTTTCTCAATATTAAAAATTGGACTTATGTGGTAGATGGATTGCAAAACTGACCATAATCCTATAACCCATTGCAACATGACTTTCTTGCTTCTTCCATGGAGAGATGAAATTGATTTCCTCAGTCCTTGGTTTGGGGACCGGCTTTGTGACTTGTTTAGCCAATAAAGTGCAGTCTAGGTAATGGTTTGCCAGTTCTGAGCCTAGACCTCAAGAGGCTGTGCATGTTTCCACTTGCTTTTTGAAACCTGCTACCTCCACCATAAAGTTGGACTGGCCTGATGGAAAACAAAAAGTTGTGTGGGGAGAGGCCCCATCAGCTACACTTGCTTAAGCCCACTTACATCAGCTTGCCCACCTGCTCTCAAGCCGACCACAGATGCAGAACACATCCTCCACAGAGACCAACTGAGCCCAGCCCAGGTCAGCAGCATTGGTCAGCTGACCTGCAAAAACACAGGAAATAGTAGAAGATTATTGTTTTAATTACTGATCTTTAGGACTGTTTGTAAAACATCTTTACTGTGGCAATAAATAACTGATATAGGGTGGTCATGGAACAATTTTTTAAAAGCTATGAAAGCATCTAATACTCTGCCTATTATATAGAAAGTCACCACTGAATTAAAAATGTTCAATTTAATAAACATTTATGGAAGTCCTCATATGTAAAGAACATTATGCTTAAAGTTGTGAGGGCTAAGATTGAAAAGGATGTGGTATAAAGCCCTAAGAGTTCAGTTTCAGTAGGAAAAACAAATACACAGCCATAATGGAGGATGATCTAATCTTCTATTCAACTATAATGTTGAAGTAGTTTCTCCATTTTCTGTAAATAGCTCTCTTCTTTTTTTTTTTTCTTGTTATGTTTCTAAATGTGTTCAAGGTGTTCAGGAGATACAGTTTATTGAACATTCCCCCAAACATCACAATGACCAAAATTGAGTTGTATTGTTATGTCCAAGTACAGTGTTTGCATTTATTAAAAAAATAGTCTATATTAGAAGCTTGGCCATATGAAATGCTTCATTATCCCAGAAAACAGGAAAGCAGACATGAAATCAGAGCTAGGATGACGAAGAGAATAGGAAGAGGAGAGAGCAGTGGGTGGGAATGTCTTAATTTCTAAAATAACCAGGAGCTTTAATTCCAAGGATGCATGAAGAACAGAGCATTGCCTTAGCAGATTGCTTTTGCTCACTTCCAAAATATTCTAGTGGGATTGGGATAAAAGGAGAGGTAGAAGGAGCGGGTGTTCAGGCAGATGGGACCTCTGGTACCAGAAGCCTTGTGGTTGGTTGATCTCTAGCAGATTCTGTAAATTCTTCCATCTTCTCTTGGAAGCAAATCACCTGGGGAATCTGAGCACAGTGTAGAGAGCTTGGCTTGGGATCCAGGATCTCTAGTTCCAGCCCTGACTACTGAGTGCTCTATAGTGACCATGGACAAGTCACTGTCCCTTTCTGGGGCTTGACCTGGGTCATCTATCTTTCTTCCTCCCTCCCTCCCTCCGTCCCTCCCTTCCTTCCTTCCTTCCTTCCTTCCTTCCTTCCTTCCTTCCCTCCTTCCTTCCTTCCTTCCTTCCCTCCTTCCTTCCTTCCTTCCCTTCCTTCCTTCCTTCCTTCC
>PVHX01002214.1:5811-147876 GCA_004024805.1 Geosciurus inauris
CTCCTATCTCAGCCTCCCTAAGTGCTGGGATTACAGGCTTGCGCCACCGTGCCCGGCTCTTAGTGTAGTTCTTAAGACTACTCTGCACTAGAATTATGCTTGTTTAAAACATAGATTTTAGGACCCAACTCTCACAAGTTGAATCTGTTGGGCAAGATATAAGAACCTGCATTTTAACAAATTCCTTAGACTTTTCTAAAATATGTTCTTAAATGTTAACGTTTAAAGAGTTATCCTTTTAGCTAGGCATGATGGTGTATACTCACTAATCTCAGTTACTCTGTAATTCTAGCTATTCAGGAGACTGAGGTAGGAGGATCACAAATATGAAGCCAGCCAGGGAACTTAGAGAGACCCTATCTCAACATAATTTTTTTAATGCCTTTATTTTATTTATATGTGGTGCTGAGGATCAAACCCAGGGCCTCACACATGCATGGAAAGTCCTCTACCACTGAGCCACAATCCCAGTCCTCAAAATAATTTTTAAAAAGGGATGGAAGGTGTTGGTTGGTGGTAAAGCACTTGTCTAATGTGTGTGAGGCCTTGGGTTTAATCCCATAAAAAAACAGAAAGAAAAAAGAAAAACAAGCATCCTTTTAAAGTATTCAAAGTCATTTAAGCAAAGGCAGAGAAAAATTCAAGTGCAATGAATCTGACTGAACTGTAAAAGTGATATATATACTCACCTGTAAAAGTGCTGCAATAGTACCAAATGAATGCCACAGCATGGGTGCAAGGTCAGGAACAGATTCTCGCTTCTTACTTAGCTCTAGCAAAGCATTTTCCCTTGTCTCAGGACTGGACAGTTCGTTGATCCACTGATAGATCTTTTCTCTATCTACTTGAGCCAGTGCAGTAGGCACAGGCTTCAGGAAAAAATAAAAAAGAAAATGTGAGTTAATTAGAATCAAACCAAATCTTATTCTATACAATAGTGTTTTAGAGGGAATGTATTTTTCATAAATACCAGGGAGCTTTTCTTAATGATAGACCCTTGATGTAAACTAGTTCAACCTATTTGTCAGTTATCAATGCACATTAATAATTCCATGTTTAGGAATTTATCCTCAAGTTTACTTGGGCTTACTGAAGACACACCAGGATGTTTACTGTTGTGCTTTTTATTTTATCTTATTTTTTGGTACTGGGGATTGAACCCAGGGGCACTTAGCTACTGAGCCATATCCCCAGCCCCTGTCATTCTTTTCAAAAGCAGAAACTAATAACGATCTATCAATAAGGGACTGGTTAAATAAGTACTGGTACATGTCTATAATGGACACTATGAAGTTTAATAAAGACAGTTCTGTATGTATCAAGAGAAAAAACAAGAAAGGGGTACAGAACAGCCTATGTAACATGCTTCCACTAATAGATCTACATGGGAGCCGTAAGTTTCACTGTATATGATAAGAGCTTCTGCATAAATATTTGTTTAAAACCATTAGTTACTGAAGGGAGAAATATTATACCCTTCCCATCCATTACTGATTCCTTCTCATTTATTTTGACACCCTTTTCCATGGATCAGAAAACCCATATAACATGGAAAAGCTTTCTCCTGAAATTTTTTTTTGTTTGGTGGTGCTAGGGATTGAACCCAGGGCCTTGTGCATGCTAGGCAAGCACTCTTCCACTGAGCCACATCCCCAGTCCCTCCAAATGATTCTTATATATATACTACATGTCCATTCCTTTCAAAACATCCATTACTTATGCAAGAACTATGCAAAAATTGAAACTGCTTTCATTGCTATGCTGAAGAATGGCAATATTCCTCCTAAATGAGCATTTCTATAATTTTCTACATTTGCCAAATAGCTTCATAACCTTGGTTAAGTTTCTTAATTATTCTTATCTCTAAAATAAGATGGCAGACTAGAAAAAATTATTACAATCGCTATTTTTTTTTTTTTTTTGGTACCAGGGACTGAACTCAGGGGCACTCGACTCCTGAGCCAGGTCCCCAGCCCTATTTTGTGTTTTATGTAGAGACAGGGTCTCACTGAGTTGCTTTAGAGCCTCACCATTGCTGAGGCTGGCTTTGAACTCGCGATTCTCCTGTCTCAGCCTCCCAAAGTGCTGGGATTACAGGCTTGAGCCACCGCGCCCGGCTACAATCGCTATTTTTTAAAAAATATTTTTAGTTGTAGATGGACACAATCTCTTTTTTTTTTTTGGTGGTGCTGGGATTGAACCCAGTGCCTCATGCATGCTAGGCAAGCACTCTACCACTGAGCTACAGCCCCAGCCCTCAAACACTTTCTTAAACTGTATTACACAACTTCTCATAGTACTTACAAGTTCCCACTACATCTTGGTGTGATGGAATAATGACCTACTCACTGCATAGGTGGAAAGATAACAAAAAGAACTGCTTTTGTTGAAGATTGGAATGAAGCATAAGATGGACTTTGAGGTGGACTCAAATTTCCTCTACCCAACCCGAATAATGGCCTTCTATAAATGGAAGCTTGGTTATATGCATTTATCTTGGTACTTACTTCACTTGCCTGAAAGAATGAACCACAAGTTGGCAAAATGGACTCAATTATCATGCAGCTTACAGCTTCTATTACAGTAAATTGCTAAAAGCTGTTTTGTAACTCTGGCTCAGTGATGCTCCTCAATGAATCAAAGGCTCCTAAGGCAACAAGAACATTGAAAGAACAGAGTAACCTCCTCCCATAACAGCAAAAGCAGTATTGTTCAAGCACTTGCTCTCTCCATGCTGCTACAGATAGGTTCTCAAATCAAAAACAATAGTATTTGTCATTCCTACCAGAAGAAAGGGTATGTATTTATTTAGAGTTTTTCCATCACCTTAAAAGATCAATGGAAGCCGGGCAAGGTGGCACACGCCTGTATTCCCAGCACTTTGGGAGGCTGAGACAGGAGAACTGAGTTCAAAGCCAGCCTCAGCAACAGGGAGGCACTAAGCAACTCAGTGAGACCCTGTCTCTACATAAAACACAAAATAGGGCTGGGGATGTGGCTCAGTGGTCGAGTGCCCCCGAGTTCAATCCCTGGTACAAAAAAAAAAAAAATCCAATGGAAAAATAGGCTGAATTTCATTTTATTACTGAGCCACAATGCCAGCCCTCTCAACTTTTTATTTTGAGACAGGAACTCGCTACATTGCCAAGGCTAAACTCAAACTTGCATTCCTCCTGTTTCAGCCTCCCAAGTCGCTGGGATTACAGGTGTGCACCACTGCACCTGGTCTTAATTAAGTCTTGATGGTAATAAAACTAAAAATATATCTTATTTTCTGAATCCCAAGGGCTATTTTGGCATACCTTTCACAAAAACATAAGATCTGAAAATTAAAGTCTTTCTAAAAGAGGATGAGTGAAAGAAGGGGTAGAATAGGTGAAGGAGAGGGAACTGTGTGCATTTGTAAAGACAGTTTTACTTAAGGTTTACAACAAAGGTATTTATTATCCTCATTTTACAACCAGTGAAACACTGGGCAGATTTCCTCCTCATCCCATTATAAAGACCACCAAGCCAGCCTGTAGTAGTAGTAGCACGCACTTGTAGTCCCAGCTACTTAGGAGGCCGAGGCAGGAGGATCATGTAAGCCTGGTTTCAAGTCAGCCTGGGCAACACAGTGAGACCTTATCTCAAACTCTCTAAAGATTCCTAGTTCGGATGACATAACTCTATTTTAATCTGCAAATATATTTCTTTTCTTTTTTTTTGGTATGGGGGATTAAACTCAGGGGTACAACCATTGAGCCACATCCCCAGCTCTATTTTGTGTTTTTATTTAGAGACAGGGTCTGAGTTGCTTAGTGCCTCGTTGTTGCTGAGGCTGGCTTTTTTTTTTTTTTTTATTTTATTTATTTTTTTAGTTGTAGGTGGACAGAATATCTTTATTTTATTTTACTTTTTATGTGGTGCTGAGGACTGAACCCAGTGCCTCACGCGTGCTAGGCGAGCACGCTACCACTGCACCACAATCCCAGCCCCCTGAGGCTGGCTTTGAACTCACGATTCTCCTGTCTCAGCCTCCCAAAGTGCTGGGATTACAGGTGTGTGCCACCATGCCTGGCTTGCTAATACATTTCTGAAGCTGTGGTTGATATGGAACTCAGTGTAGGAGCACACACTGCCAGTGGTAGATAAGCAAACTCACCAATGATCTTTCCCTAATAGAGATTACCTAACTTAAAAACATTATCAATAATAACAAGGTATTGACCACAAGAGGAGAGGTTAACATTTCTTTGAGGCCCAGACCCTCCAAGAATCAAATGAAAATGAATCTTAGCCGGGCGTGGTGGCGCATGACTGTAATCCCAGCACTTTGGGAGGCCGAGACAGAAGAATCCTAAGTTCAAAGCAAGCCTCAGCAATGGTGAGGCGCTAAGCAATTCAGTGAGATCTTGTCTCTACATAAAACACAAAATAAGGGGCTGGGGTTGTGGCTCAGTGGTAGAGTGCTTGCCTAGCACGCATGAGGCACTGGGTTCGATCCTCAACATCACATAAAAAAAATAAAGATATTGTGTCCATCTACAACTAAAAAAATATTAAAAACAAAACAAAACAAAACACAAAATAAGGCTGGAGATGTGGCTCAGTGCCTGAGTGCCCGAGTTCAATCCCTGGTACCAAACCCCCCCCCCCCCAAAAAAAAAAAAAAAAGAAAATATGAGTTTTTTCCTCAGAAAAATACACGATTACAAAAACATAAAAATCTACACATAATTTAAGGTTAATTCATGGACTTCTTTTAGAATCAAATAAAAAACAGGAAAAGCCTCAATTTGCAAATAAGTACATAAGTACATAAATGGAATGAATACACACTGAATTGTGAGCCTGCATGGCTTAAAAAGCCACGTTAGAGCCGGGGACAGTGGCTCAAGCCTGTAATCCCAGCACTTAGGGAGGCTAAGACCCCTGTCTCTACATAAAAAACAAAATAGGGCTGGGGATGTGGCTCAGTGGTTGAGTGCCCCTGAGTTCAATCTCTAGTACAAAAAAAAAAAAAAAAAAAAAAAGCCACATTAGCCATTTCTAGAATTCTGTAACCTAAGATAAGTCATTAACTTTTCAAGCCTCAATTTTATTACTGTTAAAGTGGAGGAACTACATTAAATAACTACTAGCCTTAGTCATTTCTACCTTAGAAATGACTTCATTCACTTCTGAGACGTCAGTTTTATTGAGGTATAATCTGCATACAAAGCATGCCAGTTTAAGAGGGTCAATGAATTTTGACGAATTTATACATCTAGTAGCCACCACAATTAAGATGTAGATCACTTCCATTATCCCCAGAAAGTTCTCTAATGTCCCTTTCAGTAAGCCCTACAACCAGTCCTAGAGACCCATGAATACATTCTGCTGTTACAGATTAGGGCTGCCTTTTTTTAGAAATTATTATTAGGAGAAAACATTTATGGAGCACAGTAAGTCCCAGGCACTACGTATTACCTTACTTTATTCTCAAAATTCTTAAGTCCCAGGCACTACGTATTACCTTACTTTATTCTCAAAATTCTAAGAGAAAACTAGGCATGGTGGAATATACCTGTAGTCCTAGTGGCTTGGGAGGCTGAGGCAGGAGGATCATGAGTGCAAAGCCAGCCTCAGCGACTCAGCGAGGCCGTAAGCAACTCAACAAGACCCTGTCTCTAAATAAAATATAAAAAAGGGCTGGGGATGTGTCTCAGTGGTTAAGCCTCCCTGGGTTCAATCCCTGGTACCAAAAAACAAAGAACAAAAAAACAAAAAAAATTTAAGAATCTACAGAACTTCAAGTTTAATATTCCAACATAGTTCACTAACAGCTGGATTTGGGTAAACAGTTCAATTACATACTCTGACACAAAATTACGTATGAGAAGTATGCTTTAGAATATGATTTATTATCAACACTTAACCACAAGATGAGCAAAGGGCTGATGTACATTATTGTATTTTAATTATAACCTACGAAAGTCAATAGTCCTTTCAACAGATGTGTTTAAAAATATGTTATCAAGCTGGGCATGGTGGTGCACTCCTGTAACCCCAGCACTCTGGTAGGTTGCAACAGGAGAATTGCGAGTTCAAAGCCAGCCTCAGCAACAGTGACGTGCTAAACAACTCAGTGATACCCTGTCTCTAAATAAAACACAAAATAGGGCTGAGAATATGGCTCAGTGGTCGAGTACTCCTGAGTTCAATCCTCGGTACCAAAAAAAAAAAATATATATATATATATATATTTATATATACACACACAAATATATATTACATACACAAAACTTACCAGGGAACTGTTCTCCTTTTTCTGTGGTATTTGGGACTGAATCATGGCTTCATATATGCTAGGTAAGAGCTCTACTGCTCAGCTACATCCACAGCTCTTTTTAAAATGTTTAATTTTATTCTGAGACAGGACCTTGCTAAGTTGCCCAGAATGACCTTTAACATGTGATCATCTTGTCCCAGGCTCCTGGGTTTGCTGGATTATAGGTATGTGCCACTGTAAGGGCCATATTTCCCTATTCTGTTCAATGGTTTGTACATGGAAAATGCATTTCAAGTAACACTTTTATTTTTCTTTTCACAAAGCTCAGCACAGGGAAGACATTTATCAAAGTGGGAGATCAATGGTTAAGTCCAAGTATCAACACATGGTACTGACAGTTGGTCTTCTACCTCTGAAATATCTTAACATTTAATATGAAAAGTAGAAAGATATTTAGAAGTTATTGTAAATATAACACATTTAGATAAATGGGAAAACCATCATCCCCTTTGAATAAATTAAAAAATTGATGTTGATGGCTTTCTTAAGCAGAAAATAGCCAAATTATCCATAGAACTTTATGTTTAAGGGCCAGAATAGCTCTTTATTTTCCTACCAATGAAAATGGGACAGTAAGGCTAGAGTTGTAGCTCAGTGGTAGAGCGCTTGCTTGCCTAGCAAGTGTGAGGTACTGTGGTCTGATCCTCAGCACCATAAATAAATAAATAAACAAGCAAACAAATTAATAAATAAAATGAAGGTCCAAGCCAGGTGAGGTAGCGCACACCTGTAATCCCAGTGACTCAGGAGGCTGAATCATCAGGATTTTGAGTTCAAAGCCAGTTTCAGCAACTTAGTGAGACACTTAGCCACTCAGCAAGACCCTGTCGCTAATAAAATATTTTTTAAAAAAATGCTGAGGATGTAGCTCAGTGGTTAAGTGCCCATGAGTTCAATCCCTGGTTACCCCCCACCCCAAAGTCCACTGACAACTAAAAAAATATTAAAAGAAAAGAAAATAATAGGATTAGTTTGAAATGTAAATTATTTTAAGTCTGGAGATGGCTCAACATGTAGTTTTGCATGTCAACATAATAATGATATTCTAACAAAATACACTTTCTAAGGTTAAGGATATAGTTCAGCGATAGAGTACATGCATGAGGCCCTGGGTTCCATCCCCAGTATCGCAAACCAAACTACACCACACTGAAACCTACAAACCTAAAAGTATTAATTACCCTCATTAACTTTATAAAATAAAAGCTAAATGTTTTTTTCAAATGTTTTTTAAAAAAATGGAAGTAAATAAGCAACGAGAAGCTAGGCAATTTGCTTAGAGCTTCAGTGGGAGACTTGGGAGAAAACAGTGAATTAGATCCTGTAGAAAGCGTAGTTCTACTTGCCAATGAGGAGGGCATCCAGGAGTCAATCATAGCTTCAACAAAAAGATATAAAACAATTCATGATGCTGCTAGTTAGTTGGACAATGAGAGAAAGACAAGAGTTGAGACAGCTAAAATTGCCAATGGAAATCAGTGAGGAATTTTTAAATGCATATCTAATTAATGCATCACCTAAAGGTTTACATTTGTCCGTTTCACTAGCATAACGGAAGACCTTCGTTACAGAAGACCTATGCCATGAGAGGACCAGTAGTTCTACTAATCTGAAGCAACATAATATTATGTTACTTTATCAAGGAAGAAATCAAGAGTCATTTAACCAGTAAGTGAATCTAGCCAAGCAGAAAGCAATGTTATTAATTTTTAGAATATAGTATTTCTGTTCCCATTTAATAGAGACAAAGAAGGTAATTATATTCTCTGATGGCAGTAATGAAAATGATAGGAGGTATTCCATAATGACAATAATTTACTAAACTATCAATTTTTAGTACAATAAAATACTACTCAAGTCAAAATTTAAGATACTTCTTCAAGTTATCTCTATATTGCTTACTCTCCCACTAGTGAAGAACATTGACATGTGATCATATTCTCCTTTGATAGTACTTTCTATTTCCCTCCTTACAGGGATGATTTTCCTGCTGTTTAGCTTAGCATATTGGGGGCACTGTTGCAAGTATTAACTCTTCTCAATTTCTAGTGAATGATACATCATTACTGGCCTTTTACCCAGATCAGAATACAGGCAGTTTGGTCTAAGGAAAGATTTGAGGGATTGAGAAGGAGGTAGCTCAACTCTTTATGTTTCAGTTTCACCACTAATCAAATATCCTAGTATGAATGAGTGGTGCAAATGAACTTGTCAGAGACCACAGAACTTGCTGTGGTGTGGTCCAAACAGCATAACAAGTGCAAATGTGTCCAAAAGTTCAAAATTTTTAAGGCATTGTAAATTGAATTGAGAAACATGTATTGAGTATTTAAGTAATGTACTACAGTTTCAATGGCTGTTCAAAAGATGCATTAAGGTACAAATGAAAATAAAAGAAACTGAATAGTTATAGAGTCTGGGGAGGTATAGAGAAGAGTGGCTTGATACCAAAGGTACAAATCCTGGAGAGGGCATGATCAGATGTTGAGAGCCAACCTTGGAAGAATTTCCTTTATTCAGCCTCCTCCTTACAAGCAGGAACCACACTTTCCAATTTCCTTCTTCTCAAATTATAGGTATAAGCCAGGTGCAGTGCTGCACACCTGTAATCCCAGCAGGGGATTTGCGAAAATCGAGAGACAGGAGAATCGCGAGTTCAAAGTCAGCCTCAGCAATAGCAAGGCGCTAAGCAACTCAGTGAGACCCTGTCTCTACATAAAACACAAAAGAGGGCTGGGGATGTGGCTCAGTGGTCAAGTGCCCCTGAGTTCAGTTTCTGGTACTAAAAAAAAAAAATTATAGGTATAATTTCAAACAACAAAAAAGCTAAAGAAATTATACTTAATTGAGAGCTATAAAAAATACCTCTCCACTTTGAATAGTTACAAACACTTAGAAACATGGTGAGAGGAGGCAGAGATATCACTGGTTCTGGAAATGCCAAGACAACAGAGATCAAATTTAAAGAAGCAATGTTTTCTATAACTAATCAGCTGTATTTTTCACTTTATATTTAAAACTAAGACAGTTTTTGTGTTTTATTTCGTATTTGCCATTTTTTTTCTGATAATGCAATTTTAGTACATGCCTCTCATTAATCACTTGCCCTTGGTGAAATCAAAGTGCAAATGGTCTTTAGAGGAGTGTGCTCAAATCTAATGATCCCCTTTTCCCTTTATGGTTATGAACTCCCAATAGTCACTTTCCTCATCTGCAGTCTTTCAATCAGCAAACTGAATCTTTACCTTGTACCAGCAATTGTCCTGGCATTGGGGAAAACAAGTAAACAGGACTCACATGATCCCTGTCCCTACCGTTAGTCCTATCTACACTCAACAGGGAGACAAGACTTACAAACAAGTAAACAAATCCAATAATTGCACACTGGGGTAAGAGCTGTGAAAGTTGTTCTGACAGAAAAGTTAGGAGTTACAAGCTACTTTGAATAGTGTGGTCAGGGAAATTCATTGAAGCACATTTAGATGGAGACCCGAGAGAAAAGGAACCGGTTAGATTCACTTGCTGTGTCTCTAAGCAGGTAGAGGTAGGAAGGGCATTCCAGGCATAGAAACTAGAAAGTGAATCTTGGGAATGGACAAGTTCATGTCCAAGGGCTACAAAGTCGGCCAGCTTGGCAAGTGACATAAGACAAGGCAGTAAATATGGACCACATTACATAGGGCCTTATAGGCCATGGCAAGGAGTCCAGATTTATCTAAATGCAATGGGAAGCCCACAAGGTTGTTTCAGACAGGTGAATTACAATATCCGTATTTCTTGTTTAAAGATCACTCTGGTCAAACGAGTTGTGAGAGAAAGATTTCAAATGAAGAGAACCACAAGTCAGATGCAATGATTATGTATTTCTCCGGGCCTCTAAACAAAGGGACTGCTTAGAGCCAGAAATCATTTCCTTCCCGCTGCGATGTGCCTAGGCGGTGAGTTTGAAGCGTACCAGACGCGTCAGTCTGACCATGGAATTTCCCTCTTCACTGTGGCGCCCTGCACACAACTGGTGCCCTGAAACTGTCGGACAGTGCAATGAATCAATGAATGGCCGGGGCCGTACAGAGGGCGCTGCGGGAGTAGGACCAGGCCCCGCCAGCGAGAAAAGGAACACGATGTGCCGCGCGGGAGGCCGCGAGAGGCGTCCGGCAAGCAAAGTGGGGGCAGGCTCCAACGTCGTCCAGGCGAGGTGTGGAGCGGGGCTGGGGACTCGCGGGCGGGGAGCAGAAGCGGCCGGACTCGGGCCCGACGCAGGGAGCTAGGGAGGCCGAACCGCGGGGCTGAGTAAGGATGTGGGCCCAGCCACTCACCGCTGCTGTCGCCAGGCTGTGCATGTTGGGAGCAGCCGCCGCTCTCCTTCCTTCGCCGGACGCGCCAGACCCGCGTCCCAGCTTCAGCGCCTCCGCCGCCAAAGGAGAGGAGCCGCCATCGGCCTCTGTTCGCTCCGCCCCCTTCGTAGCCCTCTGACCTCTCACCCTTGACCCCACCCACACAACCTCTTCCCGCCTCCTGGCCTTCGGCCTAATTAACAGTCCCAGAGTATGTCCTCTGCCCCTTGAAAATTCAGGACCGAAAGGACTTCTGTGACCTATTAGTTCCCACACTCCCTGGCATCAAGCAGGTATCCCCAGCGGAGCGCGAACTCTGACCCTCCTCCAAAGGCCAGGGAAGGGCGGGAAAAGACCAGTAGGCTTGGGAAGACAAGCGTTGCGCATGCCCAACAAGGATGAGTAGGAGGGAAATGATGGAAGGTCGAAATTGGGGAGGAAAAAAGTGGTAAGTGCGCATGCGTACTACAGTCACGGCAGGGGAGGGGCTGCCTGGATTAGGCGTCGCTTGATGAAGAGGCGGGGCGAAGACGTAAGTGGGGCGGAGTTTGCAGCCGTCGCGCACGCGCCAGGTCTGGTCGCGTCGAGTCTGCGTGCGTGCGTGCGTGTTTGCGTGTGGTCACAGTTCCCGCCATCAGCCGCTTTCGCTGTGTAGGGGGAGTGAGCCGGCTAGCTTTTTGGGGCTAAGTGTCCGTTTCTTCTTTACCCCTGGCTCCTCCCCCTCCACGCGAACTCTGTGCTTCCGTCAGGCCTGTTCCGGGGCTTCGGACCCTCAGGCACAGGTAAGGCGGCCCAGAGCGGCTTCTCAGTTGAGCCGTTTTCCCTATCCCCCTCCCCCGTGCGGTCCGCCCACTCGGCGTTCACTCTTTTGGAGTTCGCTCGGCTGCTGTTCAGCCGGCCCCCAGCCCCTCGACACTCTCTGGGTTTCACAGGTACTCCATTTAGGTGTTCCCCCTCGGCTTCTCTCTCTCTTGACCTAGTCTGTACTGTCACTTGCTCCTTCTGCATCTCGAATTTGACCCCTTTTTTCTAGGGCTGTCGTCGTCCGCCGCTTGCCCCCTAACAAGGCCTGCTGTCTGTTTAGGTGACTTCGTTGCCCCACATCCATCAGGTCGTCGACATGATACTTCTCTGTCTTGACCATTCTTCATCATCCTCTTAATCTCCATTAAAAGGCATGGAGTGTATTTTTGTCGTGCATTTGCGTGCATCCCATATCTAGCTATCGCATCAGGCTGCAGGTTTACCTATTTTTAAGTCATGTCCACGAAAGGAAATAATTGATTGCAAAATACTGTGTTTTGGAGTGATGTCCTACAGTAGTTCTGTCGTATTGCTCTCCAAATTTCAGCTTTGTGTAAATGCCTCTTTATGGATGGCAGAACCTGACAAGTCTTTAACTGGAAAAGAGATCAAAGAAAAAAAAAAAGAGGAAATGTTAAATAGGCATTGTATTTCAGTGGGTTAGAGATCAGGGGTAGTGTAGGCTGGATATATAGGTTTGTTCTGTGTACGCATATATGGTGTATGTCTCTGCCATGTTGATAGTTTTGGATAAAATGGCCAAGTTCTGATATAGATCTTGAATCTATTTTTGTACATCTTGCTATCATTTTTCTAATTCAAACTATAGTCTTTTCCACCTGGGGTTGATATTTTTCTGGCTCTGAGTATTCTCATCTATAAAATGGGAATAAGTTTATACTTTATTTGATTGTTATGATTAAATGAAATAACAATGGCGAACACATTGGTGTGTAAGCAGTTATCGTAATTGTTGTAAGCTTAACAATTTCAATATTCCCATCTGATTGCCCAATTTTTTTCCCATTCTTGTTTCTTTCCATTCTCCTTTCTAAACCCACAAAACAACATCACTTCTGCAGTCAACAATAACATATTTCTTTTCTCAAAACTCTCCAGTGTATTTCCTGTTGCTAGGTGCTTATTACATTTAGGATAAAATTTCAGAATCCTTCCTGTGATCTGCATCTGCATCACCTGGTTCTTGTTTGCTTCATCTTACACCATCCTCCTTTCTCTCACCTAGTACACCAAATTATGTTCCAATTCAGGGCTTGTGTGTATATTGTTCTGTTTTACCTGGATTGTTCCCCATCCCCATTCAACTCATTCTTCAATTTTCAGCTTAAGTGGTAGTTTCTTAAAGAACAAAAACAGAAAAAAGTCTTTTTTTTTCTCTCGCTTCAATCCTCAGGTCTTACAAGTTTCATCAAGCCTTGTATTTGGGGGTGGGGGCAGGTACCAGGGATTAAACTCTGGGGCACTCCACCACTCAGCCACATCCCCAGCCCTATTTTGTGTTTTATGTAGAGACAGGGTCTCCCTGAGTTGCTTGGCGCCTTGCCCTTACTGAAGCTGACTTTGAACTTCAATTCTCCAGCCTCCCAAAGTGCTGGGATTACAGGCGTGCTCTACTGAGCCCAGCTCGAGCCCTGTATTTTACTTTATATCATTTTCCAGAACTTGTAATTATGGATTTATTTATGTGTTTATTAGAAGCCTCTCTCCTATTGAGATATGAGTGATTATTTCATTTTTGTTCCTCAAGTATTTGTTAAATGAATAAGTAAACTGGAACTTGCCATAAGAATCATCATGTGTACTTTCTGATAGGCCTTGTGAGGTTCACTGATAGACATATGATGGTCTTGAGGATCTAAGGTACCTGTTTGTTCAGCACAAATCTCTTGTGTTCAAATGTATGTTATGACCCTCTGTTTTTTTTTTTTTTTTAATGTATTTTTTTTTTAATATTTTTTTTAGTTGTAGATGGACACAATGTCTTTATTTTATTGCTTTGTACGTGGTGCTGAGGATTGAACCCAGGGCCTCACGCGTGCAAGGCAAGCGCTCTACCGCTGAGCTACAATCCCAGCCCATGACTCTGTTTTTGTTTCTGATTTTGAGTAACTTATCAGTAGTATTTAGTGTGTGCCAGGAAGCTAAAAAATTGTGCCTTTTGGAAGTACCAACCTAATGATATTCTTATCTCATGAGAAACACTTTTTTCCATTCTGCAGGCAAATTAAAGGATGCATCAAAAGGGAGGGGGTCAGTTTTGAAACCTTTTTCCCACCCCTTCCCCTCGCTGGTACTAGGTAAGAATTGAACCCAGAGATGCTGTATTGCTGACCAACATCTATCCCTTTTAATTTTTATTTTGAAACAGGGTCACACTAAGTTGCCCATGGCCTCAAACTTATGATCCTCCTGCCTCAGCATCCCAAGTAGCTGGGTTTATAGACGTGTACCACCATGCCTGAAATCCACCTTTGGGTACTTTTTACCCATTTGTGTCTCATAAAATTATTCAGATTTTAAAGTGCTTGAATTGAAGATAAACTTTGTCTAGACGAACTTCCTTCTTTACTCTCAACTTTAACAATAATTTTATCTCCATTGCAATTTGTTTTATGAACTTTTTATTAGGAAAGAAAAAATCCCTTGGATATCAGAATAGTGGTTTATATATTTTAACAACAGGTTAAAATATGAGACCAATAAAGATGAGGGTTTTTTTTGTTTTTTGTTTTAAATATTTTTTAGTTGTTGATGGACACAATGTCTTTATTTTATTGCTTTGTATGTGGTGCTGAGGATCGAACCCAGGGCCTCATGCATGCGAGGCAAGCGCTCTACCGCTGAGCTACAATCCCAGCCCCGAAGATGAGGTTTTTATAAGAAAAATCCATGTTTAAGTTAATTCCCAGTGGAGAAATGAAATACTAAAATTTTTTTGTGGGTAGAATTTGTGTTGAAAATAGGGAATAAAAAATAGAAAGTGCGAATGTTAGGCAGTTGGATTTATTTTCTAAGTAGAGACAAACTAGGGAAAAAGTTTAAGATGAAATTAATACCATCAATTGCAAGTATTTAGCACTTACTAAATGTTTATTTTGTTAGAGTAAAAATTCTGTGTGTATATCATTCCGCCTGCTCTGCCCTCTTAAGGGAGAAAGTTAAGGAGACTAGTACATACTTTAAAAAATGAAAAAAATTTTTAAAAATTCTTTAAGCTGGTTGCAGTGGCGCATGCCTGTAATCCCAGCACTTTGGGAGGCTGAGACAGGAGAATTGCAAGTTCAAAGCCTGCCTCAGCAATGGCAAGGTACTAAGCAACTCAGTAAGACCCTGTCTCTACATAAAACACAAAACAGGGCTGGGAATGTGGCTCAGCAGTCAAGTGCCCCTGAATTCAATCCCTGGTACCAAAAAAAAAAAAAAAAGTATTCAAGCCAGATGCAGTTGCACACTCCTGTAATCCCAGCACTCTGGGAGGCTGAGACAGGAGAATCGCGAGTTCAAAGCCAGCCTCAGCAAGGGCAAGGTGCTGAGCAACTCAGTGAGACCCTGTCTCTACATAAAACATGAAATAGGGCTGGGGATGTGACTCAGTGGTCAAGTACCCCTGAGTTCAATCTGCAGTACAAAAAAAAAAGTATTCAGAAAAGATATTGGAATATAAAGGATTCATTGGTGGAAAAGTCCTGAGAGAATGGAGACTATAAAGTGATTGCAATTCACTGATGAGGATGAACTGTGGAAGTGGTTAAAACTGTGGGTTCTGGCCAGAGACACATAGCTTTGTTGCTTACTGATTCTGTATACATAAATTATTTAATGTCTCTAAGCCAGTTGCCTTATCTGTAAAGTAGATATAGTAATGATCCTTGTTTTTTAGTGTTATTGTGAAAATTAAATGAAGTACTACATGTGTGGCACTTAGCACTGTGCTTTGTAAATGTTGCATAATGTATATTTGGTGCATTGATGACGAAGTGATGAGTTTCTGAATTAGAGTAGTAACTGAAAAGATTGGGTTTGAGTAGATGAGAATGAGATTAAACCTGGTGTTAAGATTTTTTCCTGTATGATGGTAGAAGGAGAAAAGTAGGAACCTTTTAAAGAGGCTATGGATATCTCTACCACTGTGTAGTTTACTCGGTGATATTTTACTAAATGATCAGATGATTTTAAAGTTGATGTTGTAGTGTAGTAATTAGGCAGTGAAAGATGTTTGGGTAGAATTTCAGGGCAAGTTTAGGCTTATGAAGCTTAAAATTGAGAAACAGGTGTTTTGTTTTTTAAATTTTGGAAAACACCAAATTTACTCACTTTAGGAAATTTGTGTAAATACATCATAGAAGTGGTGTTTTAAGACTTAAGATGTCATTATGTAACAGTGTTTAAAGACAACAAAGGCTATACTTTTTCACTGACTTCTTAGTTTCAAAATGTAGCGGGAAGAAATAAATCAGAACACAAGGTAATCAAGGTGCAGGCTCCTCCTGTTGTCCCTTATTTTCCATAGCAGATACATTATTAAAATAGTTGGTTGTGCATGCCTGTATGTGTTGTGCATCATTTTAAATATTTTCAGTAAGTGATTTGTGGTTTTTAAATCATTGAGGGGTTAACTAATGTATAAATGACCAATTTCTTAAGTTTCAATTTTGTATATTGAATCATTTTAAAAAGGCACACTTATATTTTCTTTAGCTGAGTTGATGGCTCCTGGAGAACTGGCATAGCTGCAGAATATGAGTAGTTTCCCAAGAAGAGTGCATTGCCTTTGGCACAAGGATCAGAATAAAGGTGAATTGTTATTACATAGGGTTTTTCAGTAAAAATCACTGAAAAGTAAGTCATGTTTTTGTTTTTGATATGTTTCCAAGAGTATGCAAATTGAGGCTGGGATTGTAGCTCAGTGGTAGAACACTTGCCTAATATGTGTGAGGCACTAAGTTTGATTTCTCAGCACTGCATATAAATAATTAGAGGTCCATTAACAACTAAAAAAACTTTTTAAAAAGAGTATGCAAATTGGCAAGAATTGACAGTTTTCTGTGTTTATTTTGTAGTAATAGTTTTATATTTTACTATGCTTTCTTTACCACAGACTACCCTCTGAATAACAAGGATGTTTTCCAAACGGTACCTTAAATGTAGCATTTAAATAAATGGGGTACAGAAACACTTTTGCAATATTGTTGATTGAGCTTCCATGGGGCCTGCAACTTGGACAGTAATTTTAATTGCAATGTTGTTTAGGGAAAGGGGACTCTTTTAACATACTTAGAGAATAATTCATTTTAATTATCCTTTCTTTTCCTGATATTGCTTTAATAAGAGAATTAGCATTATAGAGTTCAAGAAAATTTTATCTTAGGTTCATAGAAAGTTTAACTGTTACCAGATCATGCTTCATACTATAAAAGAAACTAAGTTTTTTTTTCTTGTGACCAAGTAGGGCAAGCCCTGATAATGTGATGAATGTACAAAAGTAGTTATTGTTAATTCATTTAGTGCAAAAGCAGGTAGCAGACTAAGTTGAGGCATTAGGAAAAAGGTTTATTATATTGGTTCTATTAATTTTATGTCCTGCATCTTTAGTTTCTTATCTTGGAAGAAGGAAAGGTTCCTAGCAGAAATGGTTAAGAAAATGTTCAGCATCTAGATAAGTGCACCGATGCACGCCTATTATCCCAGCAACTCAAGAGGCTCAGGCAGGAGGATCACAAATTTCAAGCCAGCCTCAGCAAATTGGCACGACCCTGCCTCAAAAAAATAAAAGGGCAGGGAATGTAGCTCAATGGTAAAGTGCCCCTGGATTCAATCCCCTGCACCAAGAGAAAAGAAAGAAAATGTGTAGTATCTAAAATAAAATTTTATATATTTAATCAAAACTGCATCAGAATGTTTGAGAGGAATGGACAATTTGCTAGAAACAGAAGTAGCCAATAACATTTTTAGTTATTTATTTTAGTGAACTTTGAACTCATCTAAATTTTATTAAATAATGTCAGTTTTAATAAGGCAAACACTAAAATAGTGGGCTTTTGTATTCTTTTTATTTTGGCACCCTGACAATAAATAATGAGACATAAGGAAAGCTGAGGGAATTTGACAAAAGATATCTCTTTTTTTAAAAATACTTTTTTAGTTGTAGATGGACACAGTATCTTTATTTATTTTTGTGTGGTGCTGAGGATTGAATCTAGTGCCTCATGCAGGTGAAGCAAGCGCTCTATCACTGTGCTACAATCCCAGGCCCAAGATATAACTCTTAATGTGGAGTTTCATCATTGAGCTATGAATAATACTAATTCCAGTTTAGGAAAGCTTTCTAGTTTTTTAAGTATTGTTTTGTGTAACTGCATATTAATTCATATTAATAAATGGTCAGTCTTCCATTGAGTTATTAACAAGATGTAAGGACAGCTTTGCACTTAGTGGGGGAGTTTAGATGCACACACACACACAAAAGCTTAAATGTAATCTTCAAAAGAAGATGAGTTACACATAATACTGGCATAGCAATACTCTTAAAAGAACTTAGTAAATATAATCCTACACTGGGCATATAAAGGAGATTTATGATTCCACTATCTGCTGTTATATATTTTAATAGCAAATTAAGTCAAATTAGTGTTATTTTGTTCATTATTCTTGAACAATGAGTTTCTGTCTCCTGTGCGTCACACATTGTCTTAGTGGGGACAGAGAGATTAAAGAACATCTTCCCTGTCTTCAAACTGCATAGTCTAGATAGAGAGACACAAACAATTTATAGTACAATGTGATAACTACTCTGCTAGAGGTAAGTAAGCAAACACAACAGGAAGACAGAAGGATTTAAACAGTCTCTCATTGTGGATATGGGAAAGAGAACAAGTGAAAGGACTTAGGAAAGCTTTCTTTCTTTTTTTTTTTTTAAATATTTATTTTTTAGCTGTAGGTGGACACAATATCTTTATTTTATTTTTATGTGGTGCTGAGGATCAAACCCAGTGCCTCACACGTGCTAGGTGAGCACACTACCACTGCGCCATAACCCCAGCCCCAGGAAAGCTTTCTTAAAGAGTTGAGCCTTGATTTTAGAGCCAAAAATAAAAAATAAAAAGAAATTTAAAGAGAGCCAAGGATGGGAAAAGAATAAAAAATTTTGTAGGCATCACTACAATGTGTACAAAGGTATGGTGGAATTAAAATATTTGGCTTTGGGGAGAAATTGCGAATAGTTCAAATGACTGGATTTGGGGAAGCTTATTGATATTGGGAATAGAGAAGGTTTAGATCATGGGACCTTTACATCATGTTAATGAGTTTAGGTTTTATTGTAAGGACAGGAAAGCCATTTAATGATTTTCAAAGGAGAGTGATATGGTTTGATCTATAGTTCATTACTAAACAATATGAAAGTTATATCAAGGTAGAATTGACAGAACTACCTACCATTTCCATTCAGTTCCAGTAATCATCAAGAAAGAAGTCAAAGAACTGTCATGTTTCTGGCATGGAAACTACAGTAGAAGAGCAACCACATATTCTTTGTAGTGTTGAGAAGCAGAGTGCAAATGATTTTAAGGACATACCCTAACAATGAAGCCACAAATAGTTGCAAAAAAAAATTATAAATACACATTGCTTGTTCAGATTTTTTCAGAGTTACTACTTTGAGCAAAACATCATGTTAATACATAGGTCTGCATATAGTAATGAACTGTATTATTTTAATGGATTCATATATCCAGCCAATTGTACTAATATCTAAATTTGTCCATAGTAGACACTTAGAAAACTTTGATGAGATGGATGAATTTTAATAGAGAACTTAAAATGTATAACACTTTTTAACTCTTCAAGGTTTTTTCACATCTCTTTTAACTTCAGGTTTTGCTGAACAGTGAAGGCCGTGAACTAGAGGTCTTTATGCTGTGTCTTTACAGGTGGATTTTGTTTGAGTCATAGATTTCAAGTTAAGTTTGAGTTCATTACTCACAATTTAAAACAGGTAGTTTTATATAAAAGTTGAGAGTCTTCATTTTCTTGAAAAAGATGATAGGACAGTGCTAAGTTCAGTATTGCTACATGCTATAATTGGCTGGATTGGGTAGTAATAGTTCATGTTTTACCTAAGTCATTTCTGTTACTTGGCTGTCCCCTACAGGCAGTTTAGTGGGTGACTTTCATTCACATCTTTTTATGGAGGTCTTTAGAGAAAGAGGTATTATAGACAAGAAATAAATTCAGATAGCAATGACTGACTCCATTAATATTAATAGTGCTGTCAGCTGAGTGCCTAATATATGCTATTTCATTCTAAAATATTATAGCATTTGCTATTTCTGTTTTGTAAATAGAGAAGGTATTTTACAAGTTAGCAATTGACAGACCTGGCTCCTGATTTCTAGACCTTGTATTTTTCTTTTCTTTTTTTTTTTTAATATTTATTTTTTAGTTGTAAGCAGACAGAATATCTTTATTTTATTTTTACATGGTGCTGAGGGTCGAACCCAGTGCCTCACACATGCTAGGTGAGCATACTACCACTGCGCCACAACCCCAGCCCTTGTATTTTTCTTTGTGTAATTCCTTTTCTAGATTTCCCACATGAGCTATACAGGCAAAGACATTGTTTAAAGATTTTTAATTTATTAGATTATGAGTAAGAATCTATTTTAGGGGTAGTGTGTTTTTAGGGATTTGAAAATGGTATAAATTTGGCTTAGCAATTTTAGATAGTTGCATATTTATGTATACAACACACTCTTTGATAACACTCTCTGCTGTTACTGTAATTTTGTTTACTTGCTGACTTCTGGCAGAGCAGAAGGGTCTTAGACATCCCATCATTGCTATGAATCATTTTGAAGTATTAAAAATTCATTCAGGAATGTATTTGTCAAAGGTAAAATTGCTAAAGATTCCCTCTGGGAATGGTAGTGTTAAATTTAAATATAAATGGTAGTGGCTTTTATGAAGAGAGAAGTTTTTGTTCTTTTAAAGATTAAATGATATTCTCAAATAATGTAATTCTGGAAGTTGAACTAATTTGATGATTCTTAAACATTTTTATTCATTTAATGTCTTCTGTGCATGAAGATATGCTGAAACTACTGACTGTATAATTTGATGTTTTAGAAGAAACTTCTAAGAAATGGAGTCAGGTGACTGAAAACAATTGTTTAAACTTATATTTGAAATTTAAGACCCGTTAGTATTCATAAAAGAAGAAAAGAATTTAACACTTTAACAATGGTGAAGCCGGGCATGGTAGCACAAGTCTTTAATCCCAGCACTTTGGGGGGCTGAGACAGGAGAATCGAGAGTTCAAAGCCAGCCTCAGCAAGGGCGAGGCCCTAAGCAACTCAGTGAGACCCTGTCTCTACATAAAACACAAAATAGGCCTGGGGGGTGTGGCTCAGTGGTCGAGTGCCCCTGAGTTCAATCTCCAGAACCAAAAAAAAAAAAATAATGGTGAAGGAAATCACACTGAGAAAGGCATCTTGTTCCTAATTGGCATGTCACTACTGGCAACAACAACTGGTTATGAATTGTGCAAAATGTAAACTTTAGGGACCAATAGGCATAGGTATTGGACTCCTGGCAAAGAAGGAAACTTGTACAGAAGAAATTAAATGTGATTAGATGCTGTCACTGAATATGTCAGTGCCTGATTTTGTTCTTTGTTACCTGTTCTACAATTGATCAGAGCCTTGGAGATTGCTTCATGAAAGTGTTTATTGAAATGGAGAAACGCAAGACGGTTCATTAAGTATTCTCTTTTAAATTCAAATTAAAAAAAACCAAACTCGTAACTTGCTATTTTATTTTCCTTCCTTAGAACCTTTCAGGTGAAGGTGTATTTTTGCTTTTTAATTTGGCTAGAAGCAATTTATTTTTAAAGAAAATATGTCTCCTCTGAAGATACATGGTCCTATCAGAATTCGAAGTATGCAGACTGGGATTACAAAGTGGAAAGAAGGATCCTTTGAAATTGTGGAAAAAGAGAATAAAGTCAGCCTAGTAGTTCACTACAATACTGGAGGAATTCCAAGGATATTCCAGGTATTAACCAAATTTTGTTTTGTAATAGTTCTTGAATCAGGTCCTTCAGTAAATTGCTATTCTAAGACATAGTATCACAGTAGTCCCTCTTGCTTCTCATTTCTAAGATACTAATATTTTTGTGTATATGATTTATAAAATCAGCACCAGTGTTGGTTGTATATAAGAGAGCAGGAAGTAGTCACCCATTATTGAAAAGAAAACTAGTGTGTAGGAACTTAGAAGGATTTGGATACTATATAGTTATTTTAAAAACCACATTAGGACAATCTTAGTTACTCCTTTTTTCTTTTTTTTTTAATTGTTGATAGACCTTTATTTTATTCATTCATTTTTTATTTTTATCTTTTTAAAATACATTCATTTTATTTATTTTTTATGTGGTGCTGAGGATCGAACCCAGTGCCTCACACATGCTGGGCAAGGGCTCTACCACTGAGCTACGATTCCACCCCTATTTTATTCATTTATTTATATGTGGTAATGAGAATTGAACCCAGTCCCCCACATATGTGAGGCAAGTGCTGGACACTGAGCCACAACCCCAGCCTTCCTTTATTCTTTTTTTTTAATTTTATTTATTTTATTAAAAAAAATTTTTTTTTTAGTTGTACATGGACACAGTATCTTTATTTTATTTCTCTTTATGTGGTGCTGAGGATCAAACCCAGTGCCTCAGCTGGGCGCGGTGGCTCAAGCCTGTAATCCCAGCACTTAGGGAGGCTGAGACAGGAGAATCGCGAGTTCAAAGCCAGCCTCAGTAATGGTGAGGCGCTAAGCAACTCAGTGAGACCCTGTCTCTACATAAAACACAAAATAGGGCTCGGGATGTGGCTCAGTGGTCAAATACCCCTGAGTTCAATGCCCAGTACCAAAAAAAAAAAAAAAAACCCAGTGCCTCAACACATGCAAGCCAAGTGCTCTACCACTGAGCCATAATCCCAGCCCACTATTCTTTTAACATAGATGATGAATTCATCATTATTTAGTATTAGCTTTTAAGAGGACTTATTAGTGTCTTTTAAACCTGAATAATCGGGCTGGGATTATGGCGCAGTGGCAGCGTGCTCGCCTAGCATGTGTGAGGCACTGGGTTCGATTCTCAGCACCACATAAAAATAAAATAAAGATATTCTGTCCACCTACAACTAAAAAATAAATATTAAAAAAAAAAACCTGAATAATCCTGCCGAAAGTCATGGTACTCATCTTTTTTTAAAATATCTTTTTAGTTGTCAGTGGACCTTTATTTTTATTTATTTATATGCAGTGCTGAGAATCAAACCCATTGCCTCACACATGCTAAGCAAGTGCTCTACAACTGAGCCACAGCCCAGTCCCAGGCTTAATGTTTTTTTTTGTTTTTTTTTTTTTTGTGGTGCTGAGGATGATGGAACCTAGGGCCTTGTGCAAGAACTCTACCAACTGAGCTATACCCCCAGCCCGAGTTACTCATCTTGATAGAAGTTGAATTTAAGAACATAATGTCTTCTGGGTGTGGTACACATCTGTAATCCTGGCTACTTGGGAGGCTGAGGCAAAAGGATCTCAAGTTTAAGGCCATCCTAGGCAATTTAGAGAGACTGTGTCTCAAAATAAAAAATAAAAAAGATTTGGGGCAGTAGCTCAGTAGTAGAGCACCCTTTGGTTCAATCTCCTGCACTACAAAAATAGAACAAAACATAATGTCTCACATTTTTCGGTACTTAAAAATCCTGTATTGGTTAATTAGGTTATTCAAAAGTATAATAGTTGTTCTAAACTAAAATACTCTGTTGAAGAACATTTTATAACTGTGCTTTTGAGAATTTGATCTGAAATAAAAATTTCCATTTGTTTTTACTCCCCCCGCCCCTTTGGTACCAGGAATTGAACTCAGGGGTACTCAACCACTGAGCCACATTCCCAGCCCTATTTCGTGTTTTATGTAGAGACAAGGTCTCACTGAGTTGCTTAGAGCCTCGCCATTGCTGAGGCTGGCTTTGAACTCGCGATTCTCCTGTCTCAGCCTCCCAAAGTGCTAGGATTACAGGCGTGCGCCACCACACCCAGCTGTCTTTACTTTTAACTATGAAAATAAATTGTTTATTATTTTGTATATCAAATAAGTTGGAGGTGGTGACTGGTAATAGAAATAATAGTAGTTTATCACGTACATATATTTACTAATTGCCCAACTCAACAAAGGAAAGTTGTTTTGAAATAGAATCATATTTTTCAGTTCTCAGCCCAGGTTGGCACTGAGTATTTGAATAGTTAAGCAAACATAGTTAAGAACATGATGATGATATTTGCATTTCCAGCCTCATCTCACTTGTGGATCAATTTACATTCAACATTCATTTGTTAATTCAGATTACAGTTGTGGTTTCTGTGCGAAGGACTAAGAATACAGACCTGAATGAGACATCATTCCTCTTAGTTAAGAGTATCCAAATGCATTTTCAGCTGTAAATATTTCAGTGATACTGAGCTAACAGAAGAAGTGAGTGGTTTGTACTCTGGGAATTTAGAGGATAAATAGGAGTTTGCTAAGTATAGTAGAGGTAAGGCAGAAGCAATTTCTCTATGTGGACCTACATAAAAGTGTGAGTCAACATTCAAGGAAATACGGAAGTTATTTTAAAGTAAGTGGGCAGTGGGGAGTGAGTGGCAGAAGTAGAGGCTAAAGAGCTAGATTAGGTAGGAACCAGATTTTGCTGATTCTTGTTTGTCTTAAGGGGATCTCAAGTTCTAAGGAGCCAAGCATCTCAAATTAATATACTTTGGGGGACAGACGAGATATTGAGAGATTAAGGACATGTGGGAGGTTTTCATGGGAAATTAAGGATGAAAAGTCCTAAAAGATAGTGACAAAAGCAAGAGGAGGAAAGGATAGTCAAGAAGACGCATCAGCTTATTAGATTTGGGAGGTGAGAGAGAAAAGAGTCTAGGGAGAATTCTCTATTTCTGAGAGAATGGTAGTCCCTTTTGTGCCTTCTGTGATGAGGTTAGAGGGAAGAATTGGGGTATGAAGATTCAGAGGAATTGTTTTGAGATTTCAGGCATTCAGAAGATAAACAAGCCTGGAGTTCT
Organism: Geosciurus inauris; assembly: GCA_004024805.1. Lineage (NCBI taxonomy): Eukaryota > Metazoa > Chordata > Mammalia > Rodentia > Sciuridae > Geosciurus > Geosciurus inauris. The sequence continues at coordinate 30,409 of PVHX01002214.1, forward strand.
AACAGAGAGGTCTGAACTTAGTGTAAAAAGTTGGGGAACTCTTCTTACTGTATGGGCAGTTACTGAAATTGTGGGGCTACATGGAATTTGAAGTGACCGATTTCAGAATTATTCTCTTGTTAATGAGCAAACTTGCCTACTTACATTTAACTTTAATTTTTAAAAAAATGGTAAATGGACTGACATAATGGCTTTATGTTACCTATTTTTTTTACTAGAGAAAATTGGTAAAATATTTTTTCATTTTAATCTAAAAATTGACAGACTATTTCTCCCTAATTAAAATTAGTGAAATATGTGATTTTGTCTTTATACTGTTTAAAGGATATGTCTTTAGCAAAAGGCAGCTTTAGAAACCTTTGTATATCCTGGGCTGGGGTTGTGGTTCAGTGGTAGAGCACTTGCCTGGGTTCGAGCCTCAATACCACATATAAATAAATAAGTAAAATGAAAAGATCCATTGACAACTAAAAAAATTTAAAAAAAAAATTTTTTTTAAAAAGAAACCTTTGTATATCCTGCTAAAGGAGAATATTAGATGATAAGGCTGGCAGGGATTATTTAGGTAATAAAGAAACTTTAAAATTTATTAATTTAGTGTTATAAAAGTTTTATTCAAGACAAAATGAAAGGTATTGCTTTACTGCACATTCCCAAAGGCTGAGAGAATCCAAGATGAATTATTATTTTTTTTTAAATATTTTTTTCTAGTTGTAGATGGACACAATGTCTTTATTTTATTGCGTTGTATGTGGTGCTGAGGATCGAACCCAGGGCCTCACGCATGCGAGGCAAGCGCTCTACTGCTGAGCTACAATCCCAGCCCCCAAGGTGAATTATTAAACCAGTTCTGGGAAATAATAACTATAAGCTAAGGGAGTTTTATGATACCTCATGATCTTTGATTAAAATGAAAGTCAAGCGAATCTACTTAGTTTAAAAAAATAACTAATATTGGTGCAAATTTGTTTATTTATTTATTTATTTGGTACCAGGGATTGAACTCAGGGGTACTCAACCACTAAGCTCCATCCCAGCCCTATTTTGTGTTTTATGTAGAGACAGAGTCTCACTGAATTGCTTAGCACCTTGTAGAGTCTCACTGAATTGCTTAGCACCTTGCCGTAGCTGCAGGCTGGCTTTATTTTTATTTTTTATTTTTTTTTTAGTTGTAGATGGACACAATGTCTTTATTTTTTATTGCTTTGTATATGGTGCTGAGGATCGAACCCAGGGCCTCATGCATGCGAGGCGAGCGCTCTACCACTGAGCTACAACCCCAGCCCTGCAGGCTGGCTTTAAACTCGTGATTCTCCTGTCTCAGCCTCCCTAAGTGCTGGGATTACAAGGGTGAGCCACTGCGCCTGGCTGCAAGTTTCTTTTTGATGTGTTTTGAAAGTGTGAAGATTGTAGCTTGGATTAATATATCCTTTTACATCACAGCTACTTAAATGATTTACCAAATAATCTTTTTTTTTTTTTTTAATTTTTTTTTTAGCTGTAGATGGACACAATGTCTTTATTTTATTGCTTTGTATGTGGTGCTGAGGATGGAACCCAGGGCCTCATGCATGCGAGGCAAGCGATCTACCGCTGAGCTGCAATCCCAGCCTACCAAATAATCTTATGAGCTGTTTGTTTGTTTTAAGGAAAAAAGAAAAAGAGACTAATCCAATTTGGTTTTCTGTACTGGTGATAGTGTAACTGTCCAGGCTTCAAAAACTATTAACTCACTAGTTAGCTCATATAACTTTATACCTTAAAATATGGAATTTTTTGCCAGAAGAGCAAGAGAGCTAGGATTACTTTCTAAAGTAAAGTTTAGAAGTATGTGTTTCTATCTTCTAAATGATTTAAATGCATCAAGAAATGGGAACTCTGGCTAAAAGCAAATGGAATTGGTATGGAGAAGAGTGAGAAATATAGCTTGGTAAGTATAAAGTTTAGTATTATATAACTCATTGCACTTAATTTACATTTTTGATGTTAAGATAATATTTCTTTTGTTTTTATCAGCTAAGTCATAACATTAAAAATGTGGTGCTTCGACCCAGTGGAGCTAAACAAAGCCGCCTAATGTTAACTCTACAAGATAATAGCTTCTTGTCTATTGACAAAGTACCAAGTAAGGATGCAGAGGAAATGAGGTTGTTTCTAGATGCAGTTCATCAAAACAGACTTCATGCAGGTAAGCAGTAATCATCCCTTGTGTCAGGGTCTGACACAAGCAGTTTTAAAAGAATATGATGAACACTGATACAGAAGTACCCAACAAAATACTGGTAAACTGAATTCAGTAGCACATTAAAAGAAATAACTGAACACCATGACCAAGAAGGATTTATTCCTAGAATGCAAGTTCAAATATGGAAGTCATTCTATATAATATGTCACATTAACAGAATGAAGGACAAAAACCTTGAATAATCTCAGTTGGTACACAAAAAGCAATTGACAGAACTTAACATCCATTCATGATAAAAACACTCAACAGAGTAGGAATAGAAGGAAACAACTTCAGTGATAAAGGCCATATGTCAAAACCTATAGCTACCATACTCAACAAAGAAAAACTGGAAGCTTTCCCCCTAAGATCAATAACAAGGCAAAGCCTGGGTGTGGTGTTGCTAACCTATAATCTCAACTACCAAGGAGGCTGAGGCAGGAGGATTGCAGGTTTGAGGGCAGCGTGGGCAACTTCTTTATCAAGACTCTGTCTCAAAATGAAAAGGGTTGGAGATACAGCCTGGTGGTAGAGCACCCCTGAATTTAATCCTAGTACTTCAAAAAAGATAAACAAGGCGGGGCTGGGGCTGTGGCTCAGTGGTAGAGCGCTTGCCTAGCATGTGTGAGGCACTGGGTTCGATCCTCAGCATCGCATATAAATAATAAGTGAATAAAGATCCATCAACAACTAAAAAATATTTAAAAAAAAAAAAAAAAGATAAACAAGGCAAGGATGCCTGCTCTTGCCACTTTTATTCAGTTATAGCATTGGAAGTCTTAGAGCAGTTACTAAATAAAAAGAATTTGAGGAGCTGGGATTATGGCGCAGTGGTAGCGTGCTCGCCTAGCGTGCGTAAGGCACTGGGTTCGATCCTAAGCACCACATAAAAATAAAGATATTCTGTCACCTACAACTAAAAAATAAATATTTTAAAAAAAAGAATTCAAATTGGAAAGGAAGAAATAAAATTATCTCTGTTTACAGATTACTCCATCTTATATGTAGAAAGCCTTACAGATTCTACAAAAATATGTGACTAGGAAAGGAGGAAGATTTAAATTATAATTGGCAAAAGTTACCTTGTTGTGTAAATCTTATAGGCTTGTCTATCTGAATCTTTTTTAATTCTGTGTGAATCATAATTCCTAGGTTTTATTCTTCCTGTGAAAACTGAATTCTATAGAAAATCACATAATGTATTCAAATTCTAAATGCATTCACAGGCGTCTCTTTAGGAATGATTTTTTGCTTAAAATGAATTTTCCACTATTAATGATAGACTTGGTCTCTATCATGAATACTTTTCTAATATTTTATAGTTGACAAACTTTTGCTAGAGTATTTTTCAATTTAAATGTAACATTAAAAACATGAGAAGGGGGCTGGGATTGTGGCTCAGTGGTAGAGCGCTTGCCTCGCATGTGTGAGTCATTGAGTTCGATCCTCAGCACCACATAAAAATAAATAAATAAAATAAAGGTATCGTGTCCATCTACAACTACAAAAAAATATTAAAAAAAAAAACAAACATGTGAAGGGTTGTGAGTGTAGCTCAATAGAGCACATGTTTAGCATATACAAGGCATTAGATTGAATTCCTGGCACCAAAAAAATCCCACCAAAACTCATAAGCATCAAAAATTAAAATATAGCAGCATTACTTTTTATATTTAGTTGATAACGCTATTTATTTAGCATACTATTCTGTTTTTTTAGTTGTCAGTGGACCTTTATTTTATTTTATTTATATATATGCAGTGTTGAGAATTGAACTTAGTGCCTCACACATGCTAGGCAAGTGCTGTACCACTGAGCTACAACTCCAGCCCTGGTACACCATTTTTGTAAAATAAAAACTTCTTGTGATTGTTTGCCATTTAGTGCCTACTCATGTATTCATGCCACCAAATCTGAGCTAATTTACTAAGCAATTGGATTTTATTTATTTTTGGTTCTAGGGATCAAACCCAGGGCCTCACATAAGTTAGGCAAGTGCTCTGTGTATCTCCCAGCCTTTAAACAGTAGAATTTTAAAGAATCAAGAAATTGAGGATAGTACTACTTAAAATTCTCAGGCCAGGTGCAGTGGCACATGCCTGTAATCCCAGCATATCAGGAGGCTGAGACATAGGGTCGCAAGTTCAAAGCCGGGCTCAGCAACTTGGCAAGGCACTAAGCAGCTTAGCAAGATCCTGTCTCAAAATAAAAAGTGAAAAGGGCACCCTTGGGTTCAATCCCAGGTACCTAAATAAATAAATAATAAAGTTGTTCAAATATTTCAGGAACCATGTCTACATTTTTTTCTTTTGTCCTGTCATACCCATGATATTGACTGAATTGCTATCCTAAGAATTGATGGGAAAAAAAGCATATCTTTAAATACATTGCAGTAGAAAGCATAGTAGACTAGTGACCCAAGCTTAAATAACATGGCATGATAGAAGACTGCTTTGGACCTAAACAGATTTGGGTTCAGTCCTACTTCTGATTATTATTTCCTTTGTGGTTTTAGGCAAGTCACTTAACTTAGTTTCAGTTTCCTCATCTCTAAAGTGAAAGTTGTATTACCCTAGTTTCAGGGCATTTTAAAGAATGAGTACTTATTAATGTAAAGCATGACTGTGTAAATAAAACAAGTCATTCCTGTTATTAGAATAGCTGGCTGTAGGCTTGATACTCATTCTTTGATCTTGTGCAATTCATTTTAATCTTTTAGATTTAGTTGCCTTAGCTGCCCAAAGGGGATATTATATACTTTGCAGGGACTAGAGTAAGATAGTGAATATAAAAATACTTTGAGAAATATAAAGCATTTAATATGTAAGTGTAGCATTCAAATCAGTACGAAAAAAGACTAACATTTAAAAAACTGTGTTGTCTACAAAGAAAGCAAGTAGCTAATCATTTAATAAGATGAGTAAACTAAATCTTTTTCTCCTTTAAATAGAATGAGATTGATTGAAAATGTGTGAAAAACTAAAATGATAAAAGTATTATTAAAAGGTAGAGTTAGCCAGGCATGGTGGTACAGGCCTGAAATCTAGGCAAGCTGGAAGAGTGAGGCAGGAGTTCAAGGTCAGCCTTGGCAACTTACCAAGACCCTGACTCAAAAAGGTCTGGAGATGTAACTTAGTGGTAGAGTACCACTGAGATCAATCCCCAGGACTCCCCACAACACACATACACAATCCCAGGCTAGCCCCAGCAATTTAAGGAGACCCCACTCATACTGTAATAAAAAAGATGAGGGGGATCTGGATTCCAGAATAATCTCTGGATGGAAAAGACCTTCCTGAGTACTACAGAAAAACGAATTGGGGCTGAGGGTGTAGCTCACTGTTAGAGTGCTTGCCTAGCATGCACGAGGCCCTGGGGTGGATCCCCACCATCACATATGTATACACACAAAAACAAAAAAACCCTGGACTGTATAAAAATTTAGACAATGTCTATGTCAAGGGAGAAAAGACAAAGGAAGAAAATATTAGCCAGTGATATATTAATGTCATTAATATACAAAGACTTATTTTTCAAATTAGTAAGAAAAAAGACAATCCATTAAAGAAATGGACAAAAACTGTAAAGTATCCAGGAGGTAAAATAGATGACCCTTAAACATGAAATAATTTTCAACTTCAGTAATTGAATCAAATTCTTACTGTCACATTGGCATCACTGAAGCAAGATGATGATCATGTATTTGATAGGAGCTTAGATACATTTTCTGGAAGACTGTGGTAGTGTCAGTTTGGTTTAAAATTATCCATTAACCCAGCAACTGTTATTCTAAGGAGTTTGTTCTACAAAAACTATTCCATTAGTAGAAGAAATGTGGAAGGATGTTAAAATATTATTTGCCAATTTTGAAGAAGCATTCCAAAATGATCATCAATGGGAAATTTGCAAACTAAATAAAAATATAAACATTTTTAAAAATGCATATAAATTCATATTTATCTAGGACCTTGAATGTTTTTTAAACTAGCATAGATTTCTTTGAAATAGAAACATTTATTATGTTTGATGCACTTTTTAAAAAATTTTAATTGAATTTATTTTTAACTTATAGATAAATACATTAAAAATTGTATATATTTGTGGGATTCCATGTGTCAATTAATGTATACATTATAATTGATAAACTTTTGTAGAAAATGCTTTTGAGTGTGTTATTGGAGGTGCATTTGTCATTATTTCTTTTTTTTAATATTTTTTAGTTGTAGGTGGACACAATGTCTTTATTGATTTATTTTATGTGGTGCTGAGGATCAAACCCAGTGCCTCACACATACGAGGCAAGCGCTCTACCACTGAGCCACAATCCCAGCCCCTGTCATTATTTCTGACATGTTTCCTTGGCATCCAGAGTCAGTGTTCATACTCTAGATGAACAGTGACTAACTCTTTCAGACTGTTAATTACCAAATAGCATATAGGAGAATTTCCAGCATTTTCTTTTTCTTTCTTTCTTTTTTTTTTAATATTTTTTTTAGTTATAGATGGACACAATATCTTTGTTTTGTTTTAATTTATTTTTATGTGGTGCTGAGAATCGAACCCAGTGCTTCACGCATGCGAGGCAAGTGCTCTACCACTGAGCCACAATTCCAGCCCCATTTCTTTTTCTTTCTTTTTCTCTCTCTCTTTTTCCCCTTAAGATTCTGGGGATTGAACCCAGGGCCTCATGCATTCTAGACAAGCACTTTACCATTGTTACATCCCCAGCCTCTTTTTATTTTTAGGATGGAGTCTTAGTAGGCATGGTGGTGCATACCTGTAATCTCAGCGACTCAGGAGGCTGAGGCAGGAGGATTGTGAGTTTAAAGCCAGCTTCAGGGCTTAGCAAGGCTCTAAGCAACTCAGCAGGACCTTGTCTCTAAATAAAATATAATAAGGGCTGGGATGTGACTCAGTGGTTAAGCGCTCCTGGGTTCAGTTCCTGGTACCAAAAAAAAAAAACAGTTGCCCAGGCTCTGTCATCAAACTTGAGATCCTCCTTTCTCAGCCCCTTGAGTACCTGGGATTACAGGCATGTGCCACTGCACATGGGTAGCATTTTCTTTTTGGTTTGTAACATTTATCCTATTACATGTTCTCACATTTTTTGTGTTGTTTTTTTTACTTGAGATTTTAGCTTTTTTTTTTTTTCCAGTATTGGGGATTAAACCCAGGAGCCCAGGGATGCTCTACCACTGAGCTACATCCCCAGCCCTTTAAAAAGTTTTTTTTTAATTTTGAAATGGAGTCTTACTAAGTTGCTCAGGCTGCTATTCTTCCTGAGCTTCTCAAGTAGTTGGGATTACAGGTATGTGCCACTGTGCCTGGTTTAGCTCACAATTATAATTACTGTATATCTCAGGTGTATATTTTATCAGAAAGAATTGGTTCTTTTATCTTTTTCACTCTATTTCTTCCATTTCTTCAATGTTATATAATAATAATGATAAATCTTTTCTTTTTTAAAGTCAGTCATTTACATTCATCATTCACGTACATAGATTTTCTTTCCATTTTTTAAAAAAAATATTTTAGTTGTTGATGGACCTTTATTTTATTCATTTATTTATATGTGGTACTGAGAATCAAACCCAGGGCTTCACACATGCAAGGCAAGTGCTCTACCCCTGAGCCACAACCCCAGCCCATGATAAATCTTTTTGTTAAAATAAATGTTTTGGTTTTTGTTCACCAGCCATGAAACCACCTCAGGGCTCCGGTAGTTTTGGAGCCATTCTGGGAAGCAGGACCTCACAGAAGGAAACCAACAGGCAGCTTTCTTATTCAGACAATCAGGTATGTTCATTTGAATCTGTCTAGCTTTTTTTAAAAAATGATAGTTATAGGCAGACATACTAGGAGGTTGGAGGAAGTAGAATTTAGACTATTACGTTTAATATTTCTGGCATTGTCACAGGATATTTTCCACAGAGTTGAAATTTATCATTTTGGCCATCTTGATTTTTTTCCAACTATTTTTGTGACAATCCAAAGTTTAAGTATAGTTTTTAAAGCATGGCTTTTGGGGGCTGGGGTTGTAGCTCAGTGGTAGAGTGCTTGCCTAGCACGTGTGAGGCACTGGATTCAATTCTCAGCACCAAATACGTAAATAAAACAAAGGTATTGTGGTCTATCTATAACTTAAAAAAAAAAAGCATGGCTTTGGAATTAGGTATGGGATCAAGACATGATGTGCCACTTATTAGTTAGGGGTCACTGGGAAATTTCTTGGGTACCTGAGCTTCAGCACCTATCTGTAAAATTGCAACAACAGTAATATTTCAAGGATTGCTGTGAAATAATGTATGTAAAATTGTTTAGTTCATTGTGTACTGTACCACATACTAACGGCCTTAGAAATGTTTGCTACTATTTCTGTGATGTACTTTGGGTCTGTTCTACATTATGGACTTTGCCTTTATACTGTATGAAATCATTCTGTTTTGTTGAGATCTTCTGTTTGCTTTTTTAATAGTTTTTCTTTCATACATATTCTGCCAGCTGTGAGATGTGCTTTGTACCAATAAATCATCCTAATGCAATTTAGCAGTCCTTATGTCTCTTTTAATTTGTTTAGCAAAGGTAAACCAGGCATAAAGTCAGAGAAACTATAAACGTCTTTTATAAGTTAATTTATGAGTTCTGTTGGCTTGGCAGAAAAGTGACTACTTAGTCCATTTTTCTGGACTAAGCAATAAATAAGATTTTAACTTTCGTTAGGATTGTCATGGGTGAGATTTTAGGGGGACATTTTTATTGAGGTATAATTGTCATGTTGTAAATTGTACATATTTAAATTGTAATTTGGTATGTTTTGACTTAGGCATTAAACCTTAAAATCATTGCCATAATTAACACAGTGAACATAACCATAATTCCATTGTTTCCTCATCCCCCTTTGTAATCCTTCCTCCTCCTCTCCCTCTCTGTTCCCTATGTGGAAAGAACCACTGCTTTTTGTTACTATAGATGAGGTGGTATTTTCTGTAGTTTTATGTAGGTGGAATCAGTTTGTATTTTGGGAGGACTTCTGGAGGGAGAGTCTGGTTTCTTCCACTGAGCATAATTATTTTGAAATGTATACATTTTTAAGCAGGGATTTAAATTTTTGCTATATTGTTTAAATGTTAACATACATAGCAGATACAGAGATTGATACTTCCACAAATAATCCCCATTAGTTGGATTTTAAAATCAATTTTTTGGATTATAATTACAAAGGAAGTTGAATAGAAGATTTTAATATTAAGATTTTCATATTAAAAATAAATATTGATATCTAAAATTTTTATTTTGGTTTTATTTTATGTATATATAATATAATTTGATGTAAAATATTTCTTTGAGGTCATGGTGGAAATTTTGAAAAAGATGCAAGGGTATACAGATTTATGCTACCATATATATGAGAAAAAATGAAGTATTGATTCTATTGCCTGGAGAAACTAGGGAAGAATATAAAGGTATGAGAATAGCAAGTGGAAGAACTGGGTATGTAGGGATGAGGTGATAGTGACACTTCTCAGTCTGTGGCTTTTAGTATTACTTTAAGTTTTGAATTTTTTTCCTTCCATGCTGGGGATCAAACCCAGGACGTGGTGCATGCTAGGCAAATGCTTTATCCCTGAGCTACATCCCCAGCCCTGAACTTTGAAAATTTATCACCTTTTTGAAATAAATTTTAACTTTTTAACCTATTTACACAGGTGACCTTAGAGGTTTGTTTCCTATCCTAAGATTGTAATTCTATAAGGAGAATATAATTGGACATGTCTTTCATAGAGAAATACATAACTATTAATGTACAGGTATAAAACTTAAGTGGCAGAATGTTTACCTGAAGCACTATTTCCCTGCTAATGTTTACATTTCTGTACTCTCTCTGAATGTTCTTTCTTTGTCTATAGGGTAGATTCTTTGATTCATCTTCTGTGAGTGGACTCTTTCTCATATTCCTTGCCATCATTATATATATCTGTTTTGTTCCTGCAAACTCAAGCCCCCTCAAGAAGCACATGACAGTGTGTTGAGTACACATGATTTCGTGTTTAAGTTGTGGCAACCAAATATCATTTGCTTTTTCTTTTTTTATAGTGGTACTAGGGTTCAAACCAGTGCTCTACCATTGAACTACACTCCTAGCCCCTGTTACTTCATCTTTACTTATCATAATCATGACTGTATATTTTTCTCCAAAGATCAATATTCATGCTGACTACTACAATTAGTGTGTGTATTTTTTTAATTACACTTCAGAGTGGGGTTCTTGCCTTCTCCTTCAGGTGTGCTGTGGAATTTTTAAGTTTACAAGAATATTATAGGAAAACAAGTATCAAGCTCAGTTTCTCACACTTAACTATATGCACTAGAATCACCTGGAATGCTTTTAAAAATACATATTTTGGGGGGTTGGAAATATAGCTAAATGATAGAGCACTTTCCTGGCATGTGCAAGGGCCTGGGTTTGATCCCCAGCAGTGAAATTGTGTGTGTGTTTATACACACATACTATATGTGTATGTATGTTTGTATACCGATGAATGAGATTCACCCCAGACCAGTTAGAATAGACTTTGTAGAGATGAGTCTGCAGTTGTATTTTTTAAAAGCTTCCATTGAGAATTTTATGTCTTAAAAATATTGCAATTAATTTGAAGATTTAACTGACTCAAACTGTATTGATACAGGCCTCTTCAAAAAGAGGAAGTTTGGAAACTAAAGATGATGTTCCGTTTCGAAAAGTCCTTGGTAATCCTGGTAGAGGATCTGTTAAGACAGTAGCAGGAAATGGAATAACCCGGACAATTCCTTCTTTGACGTCAACATCAACACCTCTTAGATCAGGATTATTAGAAAACCGGTAGGAAAGATTTTCCTTACTTAGTCATTTGATTACCTGTTCACAAATATCTTTTAGGCCTTTTAGAAATTTTTAAAAAATAAGAAAAAAAGTATACATTACATTTTTGTAGATAGATAATTACAAGTATTTGTCTTATGTAGTTAATGTCAGTGAAATATGTTGAGCATGCAAATACACAATATATTCATTTAAATGTGGCACAGAGAATTAGTAGTCACATTTCCTGTCCTTGAATATATTGATTTATAATTTTTAATGGTATGAAGTATTACCTCTTAAAAATCATTTTTTTCTTTGTTCGCTATAGCACTGAAAAGAGGAAAAGAATGTTATCTGGATCAGAGTTGAATGAAGATTACCCTAAGGAAAATGATTCATCATCGTAAGTTGCTCTAAGAACAATTTTAGTACTAGATGATTTTTTTTTTTTTTTTTTTGGTACCAGGGATTGAACTCAGGGCACTTAACTATGGAGCCACATCCCCAGCCCTTTTGTGTATTTTATTTAGAGACAGGGTCCTGCGTTGCGTAGGGCCTTACTAAGTTGCAGAGGCTGTTGCTGGCTTTGAACTCATGATCCTTCTGCCTCAGCCTCCTGAGCCACTGGGATTACAGGTGTGCACCACCACGCCCAGCTGAGTGTTTCTTTTTTTTTTTTAATGTTGTTGTATTTTTTATACCTTTATTTATTTGTTTATATTTATGTGGTGCTGAGGATCGAACCCAGTGCCTCACGCATGCTAGGCAAGCGTTCAACCACTGAGCTACAGCCCCAGCCCAGCTGAGTGTTTCTTATGACCACCAGGGGAAGATTAGAGGAATGTTCAGTTTGTGAGACATTCCAAAGATTGAGGAGGAGAATTTAAAGTGTTTTAGTGAAAGGAGATTGTAGGTTCAATAGAGAGGGGATTCATCTGTTGCTGTTGCCTTTGTTTCGTTGCATTTGTCCTTTTATGCCTAAAATCAGGAATATACGCAGGAAGACTAGAGCCAAAAAACTCCAAACGTTTCTTGCTGAGCTGCTATTTGAGTGTGAACCCATCCTTCCTTCCCTCTATTATTTATAATAATAAATTATTTCATTTGTATAAATAGTCAGCCTGCAGTCAAAAGATTGGGCTCTATATAGGTTGTAGGCAAGGAACATTCATCTTTCAGGAGTATTTTCTGGATTGAACAAAAGGAAATAGATCTGCAGCAGGGATGTCACCAGCTCATAGTCCTCTTTCTTACCACATTATTTTTCACTTCAAGTGGAAAAAACTTAGTACATAGTTATGCCTTAATGTCTCAATACTTTAATAGAGGCCGGACGCGGTAGCCAAAAAGTTTTTTTTTTCCAGTACCAAAATGGGAGGCTGAGACAGGAGAATCACGAGTTCAAAGCCAGCCTCAGCAATGGCGAGGTGTGCTAAGCAACTCCGTGAGACCCTGTCTCTAAATAAAAACACAAAATAGGGCTGGAGATATGACTCAGTGGTCAAGTACCCCTGAGTTCAATCCCTGGTACCCCCCCCCCCAAAAAAAACCTAATAGAAATCAGTTAATAGTTAACTCATACATATTTGAGATCAAGGGGTCATAAGAAAAGAGCTGGAAAAAAAGTCAAAGAAACTTTTTATATTAATTGGTTCTGCTGCTGTAATAGATGTGAAAGTCTGAGTAGGTGATAGAACTGATACCTGAAACCGTAGTCACTGTAGACTCAGATTATTTGTATCTTCTTTTTTTTAAAATTTTTTTTTTAGTTGTATATGGACACAATATCTTTATTTATTTTTATGTGGGGCTGAGGATCGAACCCAGTGCCTCACGCATGCAAGGCATGCGCTCTACCACAGAGTTACAGTTCCAGCCCTATTTGAATTAACATCCTTAATAAATACTTGCCATTTTTTCAACCTAGTTAGCTACTTCAGTCGCTACTCTCATGTCTCCATTTCTTTTAGTAAAAAGGAGAAAAGGAGCAAAGGAAGGGCAAACTGCTTTCTTAAGGCTGGAAGGCATACACACCATTTTTTTTTTTTTTTTTTTTTTTTTTTTTTTTTTTTTTTTTTTTTTGGTACTGTGGATTGAACTCAGGGGTACTCGACCACTGAGCCACATCCCCAGCCCTGTTTTGTGTTTTATGTAGAGACAGGGTCTCACTGAGTTGCTTAGTACCTTGCCATTGCTGAGGCTGGCTTTGAACTCGCGATTCTCCTGTCTCAGCCTCCCTAAGTGCTGGGATTACAGGCTTGAGCCACCGCGCCCGGCTCATACACACCATTTTTGTGCATATCACATTGGCTAGAACGTAGTCACATGTTTATTTTAAGTTAGGAGAAAGTCTGGGAAATATACCTAGCCAAAATTTGATCATTATACAGGGTAGAGTGGTTATGAGAACAACTCATTGTCAGCTGTAGTTTGCCCCTCTGGCCACCCAAATACTCCCATTTATCGTTTTTTCCCTCACATAGAATGCCCTTACCCCATTGTAGTGGAGATAGACTTCAAGTCTCATGTAAATCTTGTATCCAGCTCAGAGACTAGGATCTCTGGGTGATGTGCAGTGTTCTATAAAGTCCATCTGTGCCTTGGACCATGTTTCTCACAGTCCAGTACCTAAAAACTAAAAGACAAGTTAATCTGCATTCCCCATGCCCATCCTCATGTACACATCATTACATGTCCTGGAGTAGGAACAGAGTAACCACAAAAGAAAAAAAAAGTTAAGGTTAGAAAAGATAAGAATAGGAAACTTGAAGAGTCAATGTCTATAGCAGTAATAGAATTTTACTAGGCAAAAGTTGTGAGAACAGTGAAGGCAGTGGGATAAATTCCTAGTTAGCCCACCCAACTGCCCTCAGGGAGGAACCTGCTTGCTGATAGTACTTACATGACTCCTTGTTTTGCCTCTGGTAGGTTTGTCTGTTCTTTGGTTCAATCCACTGAGCTACATCCCCAGTTTTTTTTTGGTTTTGGTTTTTATTTTAAGTGAGTCAAGTTCTCACTAAATTGCCTCCTGAATCCCTGGGATTACAGGTGTGTGCCAGTACCTGACTGCTTGTCTCTATTCTTTGAAAGCCTTCACTGGAAGTAGATTTTGAACACTGTGTTCTTCTTCAGAGCCACATAGCTTTTGTAGCCTGCTTTGTACTGCAGTAAATCTGGAAGTTTAGAAGAGTCTAGAAGTTTTAGAAGTCTAGAGATTTCTTTAAACGTAAAAAAAAGGCTCTTTTGGGCTTGAGAAAGAATTGAGGCTAATTTTTTATGGTGGTTTTGAAAAACATTTTTATTTTGGAATAATTTCATGTTTATAGAAAGTTGTAAAGATAATATAGAATGTTTCTGTATGTCTCTCTCATCCACTTTCCCTTAATATTAACTTATTTTTTTGACAAACCTTACCTTTGTAGTTACCTCTTATCATTGTCTCAGTTTGAGAATCAGAAGGAATTGAAATTTTTGATCCTGTCTGATCTCAAATTACAAATTTTGATTGTAACCCACTGGCACAGAGACTGTGTTCCTTTTCATCCCTTCTTGCAATCTAGCTGGTTCTAGCCTGCATTTATTTGTCTCAAATGGGACTTTGTTGAAAGCCTTAAATAAGAAGCACTGACACAGGCAAGTGTTCTTAATTGTCTTTACTTTTACTCTTAGTAGTGTAAGTTCAGTGAATATGTGGTCTTCTTCCAAGACATTACATATAACAGACATTTTGCTGAGGCATAGCAATGGTTACCAGCTTCCCAGTTTGTAAATATCTGTTTCCCTACCCCTGCCAAGCTAATGCCACATATTTTAGGTTAGGATAACACTTCATTTTTAGAAACAATTTGTATATTCAGAGTACAGTTTTGAGGAACAAAATCCATTTTAGCCAGTTTAACACAAAGGTATTTGTGCACAGTGTTAAATGGTTTATAGAATCAGTAGCAAGCTAAAACTGCAGACTATACATTAAGTTTTCAGAAATGATTTTGAGATGCATGCCCCCAGGTCAGACCACAAAAGGTGTTTCTTCCTGTTTCATGAAAGCTATCATCTTTAGAATCATGTGCCACTGCCAAGCAAGGATGTGATCATCTCAAGTAAAAATCTCATAGAAAATAGGCTTTCTCAGCTAGGCGTGGTGGCGCAAGCCTATAATCCCAGCACTTTGGGAGGCTGAGACAGGAGAATCGTGAGTTCAAAGCCAGCCTCAGCAATGGCGAGGCACTAAGCAACTCAGTGAGACCCTGTCTCTACATAAAACACAAAATAGGGCTGGGGATGTGGCTCAGTGGTCAAGTGCCCCTGAGTTCAGTCTCCAGTACCAAAAAAAAAAGAAAAAAGAAAATAGGCTTTCTCTTGCTCCAGTAGTGACTCTAGAGTCTTCCACTTCAAGCTTTCAAATTCCTATAGTGGACAGTCTTTGTTTATCAGCTGTCTTGATGTTTTGGCTCTCTCCAAGTCAGCAGAATGTTAAGCAGATAACATGCAACCTTTGGAGAGTTAGAGATGTTGACTCTTGAAACATTGAAAACAAAAATTCAGGGCAGTGTGAGTATATAAAAAGGGGGGCTTGAGGGGCTATGATGGAGCATTACTATTATCCTCTATAACATACGGTATATAGGGGCTGTAGCTCTGGTAGAGCACATGCTTAGCAAACCCAGGGTCCTGGGTTCAGCCACAGCCCTCCAAACTAAACAAAAACCTTTTGAGCTGGGGGTGCGACTCAGTACTAGAGCATATTCTTAGCCTTCATGAGGCCTTGGGTTCGATCCCCTGCATCAATCTCCCCTCCACACACATGCTGTAAAAAGGAGGGAGGATAGTGTGATTCCCTTTCTCCTTTCTTACACCATTTATTTCCATTTATTTCTTATATTAAGTTTATTCCATCTTGTCATAGAGTCTTCACATTGATACTTTTCCATTTACTGGTGGAGAATCTTATAAAAGAAGGCTTAATGAGGTGAACTACATTGCATTGCTTCACATGGCCTAAAGGCTATAACTGATATACTGTCCACTTCTAAAATTCTTCTACATTCCCTGCATCCTCTACTAACATATCTGGTCTTGACAGCCTGATGGCATGAACTGAGGTGTTCAGTTCTGAGGGGGTCACCATGTGCTTTTCAGGCCATTTTAATTGCCCATTATAATTACATGAGAACCATACTGCCATTGAGCTTGAGAGCACCAAGTGGCACCCTGGTGAATTCCCTTTATTCCAAACAGATTACTGCCTGTTCTGATTATGTAGCAGCAACCTTTCCTCATAATAATCAGTCATTTACCTCTATTATTATGATAACTCCTTTTCTTATCTGTTGATCTGCCAGCACAAAGAATCCAAAATGACTAGGTAACAGCTGTAACTTTAGTTTTAATTATTTTCTTATTGTGCCTTCTGGTAAAATATTTGAGAACCAGAGCCTATAAAAGCATTTAAATTAGGGGAATAGGAAACAGATTCACCACATGAGTTTTGAAACTAATGGTGAGTGGGACTACTGTTATTTCTACCCCTTGGTTTCTAGATCCAGGTATTCTCTTGTTGATTTAAGGTGTAGATTGACTAACCCTAGTCCAAGACCTGAAACTTTTGAGTACTAACATGACACCTCAAATGGAAAAATCCACATCTGACCTCCTCACAGGTTGTAGTTTAAACACAGGTTGCACTAAAAATAATTTATAAAATCACCTTTAGCTAATGTGTATGAGTTATATATGAAACATAAAAAAATTTTGTGTTTAGATTTGAGTCCTGTCCCCAAGGTATCTTATTATATGTATGCAAATATTCCAAAATATAAAATACTTCTGATCCCAAGCATTTTGGATAAGGGATATTTAATCTATCTATCTATCTTGAAATGCCTCACATTTCTAATAAGATCATCTCTTTTTTGGGGGGTGGAGGTACTGAGGATTGAACCACTGAGCCACATCCCCAGCCCTATTTTGTGTTTTATGTAGAGACAGAGTCTCACTGAGTTGCTTGGCACCTCGCCATTGCTGAGTCTGGCTTTGAACTCGGGATTCTCCTGTCTCAGCCTCCCAAAGTGCTGGGATTACAGGCATGCGCCACTGCACCCGGCTAATAAGATCATCTCTAAGCTGCACTTTTAAATATTACAGTATGCCACTTAAAACTATTTCAAATTTGATTTAGATTTCAAATTATATATGTATGTGCATTTACACATATACATCTATATGAGTATAAAAAAAATTTAAGAAGCTATTGCAGTGCTTACTAGGCTAGCAACTTTGAGATAATATGAAATGTGATAAGACGAGTGGATCCCGTGGTCATCTGCCCTTGTTTTATCTTTTTTTCTGCAGAGTAGACTCCTTTTCCTTATTCCAAAATAGTAATATGTTAATTTTCATGTTAGAAAATGAGATATTCTTATAAGCCCTCAGATAGTAATGCTGGTCAAGGCACTATAGACAGGAAAGGCAGATGCATTTCTAGTCAGGATTAATTTGTCTTTTCTAAGGTGGAGGAAACAGATAAAACTATCTGCTACCAAATGACTAATTGATTTTCTAAAGGGATGGAACTGGATCAAGACTTAACCTCAGCCTCTGCCATTGACCAATTGGGACATAGAGCAGCAGTAATAGCAAAACCATGATGAAGGGAAACTATTCTATAGCTTTTTATTTTTTGGTACCAAGGATCGAACTCAGGGGGTACTCAACCACTTAGCCACATCCCCAGCCCTATTTTGTGTTTTTTGTAGAAACAGGGTCTCGCTGAGTTGCTTAGCGCCTCACCGTTGCTGAGGCTGGCTTTGAACTCACAATTCTCCTGTCTCACCCTCCCAAAGTGCTGGGATTACAAGCGTGAGCCACCGTGCCCTGCTATTCTATAGCTTTTATCTGGGCCACCATGGCTATTTTACTCATGGGCCCCTTATGGAAGTATTGGAATGACTTAGGTCAGAGATTAGCTGACTTCACTTAATAAGTTATCCTGCTGATTGATATTGTCTCTTCAGTGGAGTTTTCCAGTGAAACATATCTTTACCTTTGTGCATACTTCCATAAAACTATCCATATAATTCCAAAAATCATTTCTTGATCTTCCTCACCTTTGACCATCTATCCAAACTTCTTGTTATCACCCTGGAGTTCATGACCCACTTTTTTCTCACACAGAGTGGATGAGGAGATGCATGTCTCAGAACTCTGCCCAGTAAAGGATTAACCCTCACAGCTGTCTTTCAAAGCAGTCATTTAATGGGGCTATAATTCATTTTCATTTTGGAATAATATCCTGAGAGGACCCATCCATATTTATTCCCTTTCTTTCAGCTGGTCTTGGAAATGTACTAGGTCTGTTCTTGTTATCTGTTCTCATTACTTAGGCTTAATCCAAATAGACCTGCTTCCATTTTTTGATGGATTGATGTTGTGCCCTTTTGATCTTATGACTTCATGGATATGGTAGCACCCAGATCATGATGGTTACCTCTGGGTGTATGGTGTATAGTTCTTTGATGACCAAGTCAGATGCTTAGATTCTTCCAGAGCATAGTAATATGCCACATTGAGCACAGTGATGCACACCTATAATCCCAGTGACTCAGGCGGCTGAGGCAGGAGGATCACAAATTCAAGATCAGCCCAGGCAATTTAGGAATATCCTGTCTCAAAATAAAAAAAAATTTTATATATATATATTTTTAGTTGTAGATGGACACAATGTCTTTATTTTATTGCTTTGTACGTGGTACTGAGGATCAAACCCAGGGCCCCACGCATGTGAGGCAAGCGCTCTACCGCTGAGCTACAATCCCAGCCCTCAAAATAAAATTTTAAAGGGCTAGGTACGTAGCTGAGTGGTAGAACATTCCTCAGTTCAATACCCATTATACCACACTCATGCACACAAATATCATGCCATATTTTATAGATGATGTGTTAACTTTCTGCTGCAGACAGCATGGTTTTGCTATAGAATGTTAAGGTTCCAGACTGCAACTCTCCTGTGGATAAGTGACTCTGCACAATGTCTTTGTCCTAAAGTTGGGAATTGGCTCAACTGAGCCTGTCATTTTCTCTTGTAAGCATATCAATACTCTTATCGACAACCAACCAATTCCATCATCTTTATGGTTATTATTTACCTCATATCACTTGTAACATTTATCTACTACTATGTAATAAGCCAGTGTGTAATTTAGTAGCTTAAAATATTAACTATTATTGCTTATTAATTTATGGTCACCTGGGTAGTTCTGCTTACTTAGGCATGGCTTGGCCTCTAGTGCCTGGATTTTCTGACTTTACCAAGCATCTATAGTCATTAGATGGATTGTGTAGGGTTTGACTGGTCCAGTCAAACCTCATATGATTGGCTTTTGGCTGGCTGTTGGTTTTGGTGATTGGGCCATGTGTCTTTTGCCATCTAGCAAGCTGGCATGGAGTTATTCATATAGCAGTGACTAGGTTCCAAAACAGGAGAAATTTGCAAGACACCTTTAGGCTTAGGATCTGAACTCGCACACTGTTACTTCTATCCCATTCTTTATAGAAAGGAAATCAAGGCTAACCCCATTAAAGGATGAAGAATTAGACTGTACTACTGGATGAGAGATATGGGTACAGAGAGGGAAATAAAACAACTTTATGGGAGTACAGGTTAAACATCATAAAATTCACTTATTTTACATATATAATTCAATGATTTTTAATAAATTTATTCAGTTGTGTTCCATCACTGTAATCTCATTTTAGAACATTTCTGTTACCCCAATACAATCTGTTTAACATTATTCTGCCACATTTTTAAATATTATAGAGATTGTTTTAGCCATGTCCTCTTTTATTTATCCCATCCCAATTGACCACAAATGAAATTCTTAGGAATTATAATACTATAGGATACCAGAAATATTACTCTTAGCAGTGAAATTTCTATTGCCATTGCCAAATAAGTGGCCCAGTTCCAGAGCCCTGTCCTTAGAGTGTGTTTCCTAAGCCCAAGGATGATTTCCCTAAATTCTGGTACCCACTGTTGTAAATCAGGTTTCCCAAAACCAGACTGAAATGGAGGTTAGTGTGCCAGTGAGTTATTAAGGAAATATTCACAGGGGAGAGCAGGAAGGGAGTAAGAAAAGCAAGATAGTGAAGGGCAGGAAATGAAGCATAGATGTGGTCTTGGACCAAAATCACACAAAGGTTAGACTTCATCCTGGTCCTATAGAAAGTATCTTATACGTTGAGGTACTGGCTCTGAAACATGGATCTAAGATGGTGTGAGGGTGTAGAAGAGAGGTCACAAAAATGGGATCAGAGGTGTTTTGAGCGGAGCACTTTCATTGTTAGCTTCTGGCTTAATTCGTGATGATTTCCATAAATTAGCACTTTTATCCAAAGCATGAACCTTCATTTGAATGGACACTCTCTACTTATGTCTACTTATGAGTTCAGGTATCTGGGAATAATGGAGGGGGAAATGGGGCTTGATTGAGAAGTCTGCCCCCCAAATTATTTATTTATTTAATTTATTTTCATGTGGTGCTGAGGATCCATCCCAGGGCCTCACACATGCTAGGCAAGTGCTCCATCACTGACCTACAACCTCAGCCCTTGTTTAAGAAGTTTTAACTTTATATTTATTAACTTAAAGTACTTTAATCACTATAAATTGAACTGCTACTGACATTTAGTAAATAGTATCACAGAACATACACAATGTAAGAACATTTTGATTCTTGTTTAACTCTTCATGCATTAAACTAGCTCTTGGTAATAAAAGTTATTTTCATAATTCTTAACTAATTCACTGAGGACTTGAGGGTTTAACAACCTCATTGCCTAATTTTTAGTCATATCAATGAATCTGGCACTTGAAATGTAAGTTTTTCAATGACAGCTATTCAATTATTAATATCTTTATATATTCATATTACATTGATTTAAAATTATTAACCATAGGAACAACAAGGCTATGACAGATCCCTCAAGAAAATATTTAATGAGTAGTAGAGAAAAGCAACTGAGTTTGAAACAGACAGAAGAAAATCGGACATCAGGTAAGTTTTGGTCTTTATATAAGATTTATTTGATACTGTATTAGATTAGAAATAAATACTTAAACTGGGACATATGTCTACATTATTCAGGAATAATACATAATTATTAATAGTTATTAGACACTAATTTATACCCAGTATTTGGCCCAAATGTATCAAAGTTTTAAATTTTATTTATTTTTTGCAGTGCTGGGGATTGAAGCCAGGGCCTCAGACATACTAAGCAAGTGCTGTACCACTGAGCCACATCCCCAGCCTACTAAGATATTTTTTATAGTGTTAGAAATATAAGGAAACTTGTATTCTGTTTATACAGAATCCAGGCTTTACCTTTCTCTTCCTCTTTTTGACTGTCTAAAATTAAGTTCTTTTGTTGTTGTGGTACCAGGACCATAGATTGAATTAGAGAAGTTACTGGTTGAAATAAAAATTCAGCAGTGTTGCTACTTATAAAATAATCTTATTTAGAATATCTAGGAAGTATTGTCTAAAGCAGTTGTTTAAAATTACCTTATACTGTTTTTACAAAAATTAAAAGGATGTTTATGAGTTTTTGTCAAATGTTTCCCACACTGACCTAATTGTCTGGTTATATGAAATTCTTAGTGACTCAGATATCTGATAGTAATTGGAATATCATGTCAACTTAAATTGAAGCAAGCTAAAATATGTTGCAGTTTTGATAAATTTATAATTAAGAATTTACTTAATTAGGTCTCTGAAGTGTTCTTTTAGTGGTTTGGGATTGTGATATTGACTCTTACAGAAAGAAGTATCTAATATAAGTCTTACCTCTGAAATATTAACACTTAAAAGATGTAAACTCGTTGTTTTTAGCTTTTATAATCAGCCAATAGTTAGAAAGCAGAAAAATATGTAATAAGCTTTAGTAATGTTGAAAGTAAGGAACGTCTCACAAAAGTTGATGTCAAGAAATGGGTGGTCAAGGTATAAGATTCATGGAACAAAATATAGAAGTGTAGTAGAGTCACAGAGTTAATCAGTAAAAGAACTAAAGTAATACAACTAATAATTGGTTGGAGAGAGGAAACAACAAGAGTGAGTAACCTCAGTACATGTCTTCCTGGACCTCAGTTTGGGGTGATGTGAATGAAAATCTTCTAATTTTCTATAATAAAGAGTCAACCGATACTGTTTAAAATGAATACATAAAGAAATAGTAGAAAGCACAGTCTTCTAGCAATGTATAGAGGAAGTCAGAAAAACTAAGTTTCAAAAATTGATTAGAAACTAGAATCAAAACTTTGTAGAGTTGGGAGGCTGAGACAGCACAATCGCAAGTTCAAAGCCAGCATCAGCAACAGCAAGGTGCTAGGCAACCCAGTGAGACCTTGTCTCTAAATAAAAACACAAATTAGGGCTAGGGAGGTGGCTTAGTGGGTGATAATCGAGTACCCTGAGTTCAATCCCCAGTACCCAAAAAAACTTTGTAGAGGGCTGGGGTTGTGGTTCAGTGGTAGAACGCTTGCCTAGCATGTGTGAGGCACTGGGTTTGATCCTTAGCATCACATATAAATAAATAAATAAAAATAAAAGAACATGAACAACTAAAAAAAAAAAAAATTAAAAAATACTTTGTAAAGCTTTTGGGTAAGGGGAACATTGCTTTGCTATTCTTTTCCCATAACACTTGGTCTCATGAAGATATACTTTTGTGTGTGTGTGTGCCAGGGATTGAACTCAGGAGCACTCAACCACTGAGCCACATCCCCAGCCCTCTTTTGTGTTTTATGTAGAGACAGGGTCTCACTGAGTTGCTTAGCGCCTCGCTGTTTCTCAGGCTGGCTTTGAACTCACGATTCTCCTGTCTCAGCCTCCCGAAGTACTGGGATTACAGGCGTACTGGGATTACAGGCATACGCCACCGCATCCAGCTATAACACTTGATCTCTTAATGTACATGTATTTTAATTTGATGGAAATAAAGGGGAAAAAAAACAGTTAAATGTAAATAAGCCCCAGTGTCTATTTATTATTAAATGAACTTGAATGGTTGATTTAAATGTTAAATTCTTCCTTTGTTCATTTGTTTTACAGGGCTTTTGCCTTTGCAGTCATCATCA
The DNA here is from genome assembly GCA_004024805.1 of Geosciurus inauris. Taxonomy (NCBI): domain Eukaryota; kingdom Metazoa; phylum Chordata; class Mammalia; order Rodentia; family Sciuridae; genus Geosciurus; species Geosciurus inauris. Next base: position 53,614 of record PVHX01002214.1, read on the forward strand.
TTTTATGGTAGCAGAGTTGGGTCCAAGGACTACTCATCTAGTGCCACTAACCTAGACAGGTATACTTTGATTGTGTGCCTTATGGAAAATTTGAAGAGCTCTCTTTTTAGAATATGGAATGATGTAATGTGTGCATTGTTTCTAAGTGAATAACCTAATTTAAGCATATCAAAGTTAATGAGAATCAGAATTTTGACAGTTCAGTTAGAAATTACTTTGAGAATATTTTAGTTCTTTCTCTCTCTCTTTCTTTGTGGTACTGGGGATTTAACCCAGGGGCACTCTACCAGTGAGCTACTCTCCAGCCCCAGCCCTTTTTATGTTTATTTTTCATTTTGAGACAGGGTCTTGCTAAATCAGTTGCCCTGGGTGTCCTTGAATTTGTGATCCTCCTGCCTCAGCCTCCCAAGTTGCTGGGATTATCAGCATGTGCCACTGCGCTCAGCTTTAATTTGACCTTTTTCTAAACTTTTTTCAACAAGTGAATAAACTGAAATCTAGGAAAACTTGAACTGAGGCTACCAGTTGTGATTGGTGATATCAGATTCTAGACTACTATATTTTCCATCCTCCCAAGTAATGAACCTAATAAGATCTCTCCTGAGGCCTTTTTTATGTTGCCTTTGTTTCCTGTGTATTTGTTAAATTGCTTTCCAAAAATTAAGTTTATTTTTTAAACAAAAATTTTACAGAGTTATCTTTTGTTGGAAAAAGCTAGTAAGAAATTGTTGATTTTATAGATTCTATAGCTAAGTTTTTTTAGATTTATTGGACATATATAAGACAGTTACTAAGCACTTGTTGAGAAGGCATGATCACAGAATGTGGCACAGAGGGGTGATGGTTTAAAATGTAAAAAGTGAAGGTGTATAATATATATGCATGTATAATATATATGGTGTGTAGTATATATGCTATATGATGACCTATCATATTTTGTCTTTTTATTGGAGGTTAATTCAAAGTGATAAAGACATCTCATTTTTATAAAATGAATAAGATGAAGTAAATAATTGGATACTGTATATTTAGGTATATTTAACCTTGTGTGGTATCTCTCAAGTGCTTTATGACTGCAGTGGTAACTAAGTTATTTATACTTAAGAGAGAAATCTTGACTTATTTCCGCTCATTAGAAGAATTTTAAAGAAATTAGGTGGGTTTTGTTTTTTGTTTTTTGTTTTTTTTTGGTACTGGAGATTGAACTCAGGGGCACTCGACCACAGAGCCACATCCCCAGCCCTATTTTGTGTTTTATGTAGAGACAAGGTCTTACTGAGTTGCTTAATGCCTCACCATTGCTGAGGCTGACTTTGAACTCGTGATTCTCCTGTCTCAGCCTTGCAAAGTGCTGGGATTACAGACTTGCGCCACTGTGCCCGGCTTCAAGAAATTGGTTTTTAAAAAATGCCTAAATTTGCTTTGCAAATGGTTTATTAAATAACACGAATGTCTTAAAATAGTAGAATGAGCATATTCATTCCAGATAGGAATGTTTGGGAGAAAAAACATGTTAGTATTTAGGTAGCAAAGTTATCCTCAAATATTATGTGAAAATTTCCAGATTGGTGTGAAAACTAATACTGAGCAAAAACTAAAGTTATAAGGCACAGAGTAGAGTTATGTGTTTGAGAACTGGGCTTCAAAACTAGCATGAGGGCTGGGGCTGTAGCTCAGTGGTAGAACGCTTGCCTTGCATGCGTGAGTCACTGGGTTCGGTTCGATCCTCAGCACCACATAAAAATAAATAAAATAAAGATATTGCATCCATCTACAACTAAAAAATTATTTTAAAAAACCAAAAAACCCAGCACAAGATTGGGAATTAAGTGTGACTCCACTCAGAAGACATGAAGCTGGGTATCAACAACAGCTAGTAAACCAGGGCAAAACATTTCTATATAACTACCTGTCATTGGCACTTTAATTTGCTGCTTACTGATGCTCTGTGAGTAGAGAGCAAAGATTCAAAAATAGGACTTAGAATGAATGGCATGTGCTTCAGTGTTACCAATATAGGGGCAAGAATTAACAATCCATAACATAAAGTCCTGTGTGCAATAGAAGGCCAGGGAGAGGCAACTACCAAGCATTTGGCAAAAAGATATGATCATGGGGGGCTGGGATTGTAGCTCAGCAGTAGAGCGCTTGCCTCGCATGCGTGAGGCCCTGGGTTCAATCCTCAGCACCACATACAAAGCAATAAAATAAAGACATTGTGTCCATCTACAACTAAAAAAAAATTAAAAAAAAAAAAAAAGATATGATCATGGAATGCAGCAGAGTGAGAAAGTGATCAATATAAATAAAACTAAGATAATTAAGTTGGGATTCTTGGTCTATCCTCTATGTCTTCACAGTATTACAGGAAAAAAAAAATGAAAATGAATAAGGGCAAGGAAATCGTCAGATAAATAACGGATAAAAATAATGAAAGTCCTTACACTGAAAAATCTCCACAAATTTCTTTTAAAATATCATTGTAGAAAATGATGGCTAAATAAAAATTTAAAAGAATATAATGGCCTTTATAATGTCAATCTGTTGGCCAGATTGACATTACCAACAATAGGAAGACAGATGGGAATAGATTTATAGCACCAAAAATTCTATACCCAGCCGGGCGCGATGGCTCAAGCCTGTAATCCCAGCACTTTGGGAGGCTGAGACAGGAAAATCGCAAGTTCAAAGCCAGCCTCAGCAATGGCGAGGCGCTAAGCAAGCAACTCAGTGAGACCCTGTCTGTACATAAAACACAAAATAGGGCTGGAGATGTGGCTCAGTGGTCGAGTGCCCCTGAGTTGAATCCCCAGTACAAAAAAAAAAAAATTCTATACCCAGTTAAATTATAATTTAAGAACATAGATGAATAATACTGTTTTTAGGTATGCAAAGGCAGAAGAATTTACTCAACAAGAAGAAAACTACTAAATGAAGGAGAAGGTAAAATTCAGTAAGCCAGGAAGTTTAAAAAGCTAAATACTTTTAACATGTATTCTTTTGTATGGTTAATAAGTGCATGTGGTATAAAGTTCAAAACACATAGGATATAAACAGTGAAAAACACTTTTTTCCTAACTCCTAGTTTTCATTTTTTCTTTCCAGAAGCAACCACTATTTTGGGATAATCTTTTTGGGATTATTCTATGCATATAAATACATTTTGATAGTTTTTATAAAATGGAAATTGACAGGATTAAAAATAAAGAAGGAATAAAAATATTAGACAATGAGAAGAAATACAAGAGTGAGGAAGAGTACAGAGAGAAATTAAAACATTTAAAGATTTTTTTGGGGGGAGTACTGGAGATTGAACTCAGGGGTACTCAACCACTGAGCCACATCCCCAGCCCTCTTTTGTGTTTTATGTAGAGACAGGGTCTCACTGAGTTGCTTAGCGTCTCGCTGTTTCTCAGGCTGGCTTTGAACTCTCGATTCTCCTATCTCAGCCTCCCAAAGTGCTGGGATTACAGGTGTGTGCCACCGTACCCGGCTTAAAGTTCTTTTTCTTATTTAAGAAGCTGCATTTAAGTTAAATAGACACATTAAAAAGTTAAAGATTGCTTCCTCTTCTGGCCAAGATGGAGTACTAGGGACTGGTTTCATATTCTCTCCTGAAACAGCTAAGAACTTAAGACACTGGTCATCAGACAGTGAACAGTGATCCCTTGAGAGATGCAAAACAAGTGAAATGGATTTTATGACTGCCCCAGCTTACTTCCGAGAGGTTCCCAACTCACAGCAGTGGGTGAGGGAAACAGGCAGAGCCCTGTGCTCCTCCTACATTGAGGGAATGAACCTGCGAGTCCCGGGAGGCCAGCTGGTTAGAATTCACAAAGCAGAGTACCAGAAGGGACAGAGTTTCACAAAGAAAGAATTGCAGAGATCTTTGGTGGTCTTCCTTGGGTATTTGGTTGAATGTTGATTGATACCTTGTTTGGGGCTGGTGATATCCAAGGGCAGGTAATGAACCACTCAAAAAGACATAAGGAATACTTAAAGTTTACAATAAGCTAGGCATAATTTCTGTTCCTAATAGCATCAGTTTGAAAACTAAGAAGTCTTGACTTGTTAGTGAGGAAAACCTATCACTAGACTAATTTCTGGTCTGGTCCTACGAAGTAAACCTTAGAAGCAAGACCCTCACAGACTGTTCCCAGAAAGTTAATCATGTCCCAGAACAAAGTTCAAGAAAGTTTCTAGAAATCTGAAATATCCAGCACCTAAAAAGGTAAAATTCACACACCATCCGCCATCCAGGAAAACATTACTAGACATTCAAATAAGCAGGAAAATATAAACTATAAGGAGGAGAAAGTTCAGTCAATAAATACTAACTTAGAAATGACACAGATGATAGAATTAGAAAACAAAGGTATTAAAGATATCTACGTTCTGCATGTTGAAGAAAGTAAAAGAAAGAACGAACACATTGTGTAGAAACATAGATGATATATATATATATATATTTTGGTACCGGGGATTGAAATTGAGAGTAACCACAGAGCTACATCCCCAGCCCTCTTTTATATTTTGTTTAGAGATAGGATCTCACTGAGTTCCTGGGGGCCTTGCTAAGTTGCAGAGGCTGGCTTTGAACTCATACTCCTCCTGCCTCAGCCTCTGAGCTGCTGGGGTTATGGGCGTTCACCAACGCACCTGGCAGAAGGTATCTTTTTTAAAACTTAAAATTTTGGAGATCAAAACTATAATGCAATTTGAAAAATACACTGGGATTAACAGCATATTGGATAGTGCAAAAGACTAGCTAACTGCCCCAGCACAATAATAGAAACTACTTTGAAACAATGAGAAAAATATATCTCTTCAATTAGCGTCCCCAAGGAGGAGAGAAAAGATGGGAAAAAAATATTTCAAGAAAATAATATATAAGCCGGGCGCAGTGGGGCAAGCCTGTAATCCCAGCACTTAGGGAGGCTGAGACAGGAGAATCGCGAGTTCAAAGCCAGCCTCAGCAACGAGGCACTAAGCAACTCAGTGAGACCCTGTCTCTACATAAAACACAAAATAGGACTGGGGATGTAGTCGAGTGCCCCTGAGTTCAATCCCCAGTACCAAAAAAAAAAAGAAAGAATATAAAAGATTTTCAAGTGTAATGCATACTATAAAATTACAGGTGGACAAAGCCTTGTGAAGCATACTGAAAGGTACGGCAAGTACAGTGTAATTAGTGCTTAAAACCTGTGATAAAGAGGCCGGAAGAAAAAAGACATTAAGCGTAGAGGCAAAAATAAGGAGCCAGATGCGATGGGTGGCGCGATGGGTGGCACAATGGTTCAGTGGTCGAGTGGCCCTGAGTTCAATCCCTGGTACCAAAAAATAAAAATAAAACAAGGATAGCATTAGATTTCTCATTGGAAGCAATACAAACTAGTAGACAGTGACACAATATCTTTAATTACCCAAGGGGAAAATCAGTCTAGAATTTTTTGGGGGGCGGGGCAGGGACTGAACTCAGAAGCACTGGACCAATGAGCCAGTTCCTCAGCCCTGTTTTGTATTTTATTTAGTGACAGGGTCTCACTGAGTTGCCCAGGGCCTCGCCATTGCAGAGGCTAGCTTTGAACTCACAATCCTCCTGCCTCAGCCTCTCGAGCTTCAGAGTTACTGGCATACACTGCTGTGCCCGGCTAGCCTAGAATTTTTTACCCAACTGAGGGAGACAGAATTTTAAGATGGCCCCTTGGCCTCTGGGAGATTACACCTGTGATTATGTTATATGAGGTGTTAACGTTAGCAGAGACTGGGTGAAGACCATTTCTAGTACTATTTTGCAACTTTTCTGTAAATCTAAAACTGTTTCAAATAAAAAAAATGAATAGATTAAATATCGTATATCTGTGCAGTGGAATGCTAATCAGTAGTAGAAGATTGAACTGTTGATACATGCAGAAACAGATGAATTTCAATAATTTGAGTGAAATAAGCTCTACTGGTAAGTATATATCATATGATTCCATTTATATGAAATTTTAGAAAATATCACATAATCCAGTATCAGAAAATAGAGCAGTACTTGTCTGCATATAGAGAAAAGGTTATAGGCAAAGAAAAGTGAAAGGGATATGAAGCGGCACCAGCATATTTTGAGGGATAATGGATATGTTCATTATCTTAATTGTTGTGACGGTCTTATGGTAGTGTAATCATATATATGTCCATTTAAATTTACTATTAATTTAAATTAAACTTACTATTTAAATTTACTATTTAAATTCTCCACTTTGAATTTTTTGTATGTCTTTTACATTTTAGTAGTTTTTTTTTGTTTTTAATACATAATATAATTTTTAGGATGACCATTTAAAATTTCCTAAAAGAATATATTACTTCGTAACTAACGGAATAAAATAAGATGATATTAAATAGTCAAACCTTCTAAAAGAAGTTAAGAAAGGAGAGAAAAGAGAGTATTGTATAGAACATATGGAATAAATAATAAGTACATAATAAAATTCAAGATGTAGGTCCTAATCACAAATGTTCTTACTGATATAAATATTCAAAATTCTTACATTAAAAATTGTATATTAATTTATACAAATCTATTAGATATTATACTTAAAGAAAAGGACGCACTGGATTTAAAAGAAAAAAATCTATGTGTTCTGTAAAAGAGAACCAGATATAAAAGTTCAGAAAGTTTGAAAGCTAAAGATGGAAACAGGTATATATCATGCATTGTCCAAACTACAATATTTAAGTGTGAAACTAATAGCTGGTGGTAACTTTTAGGGTAGAGGAATGAGGTCATGTTTGGTAAGGAACATTTGAGGGTTTTTTTCCCTTTTTTTTCAATATTTTTTTATTTATACATGGACACAGTGTCTTTATTTTGCTTACTTATTTTTCTGTGATGCCGAGGATCGAACCCAGTGCTTCACATGTGTGAGGCAAGCACTCTGCCACTGAGCCACAACCTCAGCCCCATTTGAGGGGTTTTGACATTAGTTATTGTACATGTGTTTGCTTTATAAAACTTTTAAGTTCCACATTTGATTTTTATGTATGTACTTTTTCCATGAGTGTTCTGTTTAACATATTTTTTAACTATAAAAACAGTGGCTAAGCCCAGCATGGTGGCACATGCCTCTAATCCCAGTGGCTCTGGAGGCTAAAGCAGGAAGATTGAGAGTTCAAAGTTGGCCTCAACAAAAGTGAGGTGCTAAGCAACTCAGTCAGACCTTTTCTCTAAATAAAATACAAAATAGGGCTGAGGATGTGGCTCAGTGGTCAAGTACCCCTAAGTTCAATTCCCAGAGCCTCCCTACCCCCCACAATAACAGTGCCTAATGCATGGCCTAGCTAGACAATAAGTAATTTGGAGCAACTGGTTTTCCTTACGGGAAGTTGAATCATGGAGCTGGGTGCAGTGATACACACCTGCAATCCCAGCTACTTGTGAGGCTGAGGCAGGATGCTGGCAAGTTCAAGGTCAGCTTCTACAACTAAGCAAAAACTCTTTCTCAAAATTTTAAAAGATGGAAATTGCTGGGGATGTGGCTGTTACCATGTGAGAGACTTTTAATTCCTAGTGCCACAAAAAGAAAAAAAAAGTAAATTGTATTCTTTTCTTACAACATGACAGGAAAATGGACTTACAAGTGAATTAAGACAGGAAAGAAGAAAACAAAATTTGAATTTTTTAGAGAAAATACTGGTAAATATTTCTGTGAGCTTATGGTACAGGATGATTTCTTTTAAGAAGACACAAAAATGAAAGCCATAACAGAAAAACTAAGTTTCACTACCTAAAAATTTTCAACTTAGATATATAGTAGACAAAGGATTATTATACAGAATACATAAAGAACTGCAAATCATTAAGAACCCAGTATAAAACTATGTAGAAAAGCAGTTCAAAGAAAAGAGTTGTAAAAATATGTTCACTGTTAGTAATGAGGAAAGTGCAAAATAAAATAACATCAAGTATTATTATTCTGATAAAAATTAAAACTTCTGATAATGAGCAATGGAGATGTGAGAAAATGGAAATTCATTATTGATAAAGTATAAATTGGTATTGGCTTCTTAGAAAACATCGTATCCAGGACAATTAAAAATACCTTGAGTATTTCCACTTCTAAGCATATGAACTAGAAGTTTTTCTCAAAGAGATTGAGTAAGAAATGTTTGTTGTTTTGGTACCAGGCAGAATTATACCTTGCATGGGCTTTACCACTTGTTGCTCCACAAACACAAGAGTCAGATTGGCAGGAAAATAGATTTTATTCAAAGTCTGCTTTGGAGGAAAAGAGAGAAAATCTTTGTTTTAATTTTCCATCTGTGGAAAATTTAAGAGCCAGGAAAGCTTTTGTAAGAGGCAGCAAAGGGGACAAAAGGCATGTGCAGATTTAATTATCCTGGGCTAGACAGGCCACGGCAGGAGGAAGTTCCTATTTTCAGCTTCCATGTCATTCCTCAGGCCAGGAGTAGAAACCCTTCAGCCTTTGCTCTTAGTATGAAAAAATACAGGATGCAGAAAGACAAGTTATTGCAAAGTTGTCCTTAATTTTAGAGGGGCCCTTAATTTGTCTGTTTCCAGAGTTGCTGTATTAGTTGCGGAAAAAGTTGACTGCCTAAATCTGTCCAAGACTAGGTAAACTAATGTGTGATGTCTCTAAAGTGACTAAAAGTGAATAATAAAGTACAGTTATATAGTTTTTCTAAAACCATTAATTTGAATTATTTTGCTTATGGGTTAAATATATGCATTATAAACCTCTTTAGCTCTCTGATTCATATTTATGAGTTTCCTTCCCAAGCGACTGTTATTTCCATTATTTCCCTAAGTTTAAGATTTCTTCCCCTAAATATTGACTTCTCTGAATCTACTGGAGTAGGGAAGTAACATTCAAAATTTTATTTTGCTTCTTCATTATGTACTTTTTTCCCCTCCCTAATAGGAATAATGTTTCAAGCCAGACTGCCTCTGCCAAAAGAAGTTTGGGATTTCTCCCTCAGCCAGCTCCTCTTTCTGTTAAAAAACTAAGATGTAACCAAGATTACACTGGCTGGAACAAACCAAGAGTGCCCCTTTCCTCTCATCAACAGCAACAACTGCAGGGGTGGGTAAATTCTTTTACTTTCTTTTTTATAAAATTCAACTGAATTGTGCTTTGTTATTTAAAAAAATGATGAAAGGAGTCACAGTAATTATAGCTCTAAAATATTTACAAATTAGATCACTTATTAAAGATTTCTCACATCCATTAGAAATGTTGAGTCCATTATCTGATCTCCAGATGATTTTTTGAACTTTGAAGTATATATTATTTTCATTTTAAAGGAGAAAATGAAGATTGTCCAGGCTCATACACTGCCTCTTACTACTGATACGCTTTCAACATTGTTTTTACGTATTCTCCCCAATGCCTTTATGATATATTTTTGTTAGGCATAAAAAATGAGATCATAATATAACCATAATAATAATAGTAACTGTGAGACCTAAAGTGTTTATTATGTGCCAGATTCTGTGTGCTAAGGGTTTGGTCTTTTTTTCTTTAAGCCTTTGCAGCAGCTGTCATATTATATTAAAAATCTGCTTTTATAAATTAAGTAAGGTTTAAGAAAGTTAATTAACTAGCTTAAAGTGATATAGTCAGTAGGACAGCATTGTTAAATCCAGGCAGTTGGACTCCAATTGAATTCTTCAACATTCTGCTATATTGTTTGTTCTCTAACTTTTCACTGCACAATAATCATGGTCATCCTTATGCATTAATACAGAACTTTATGTTAGTGTGCATTTAAGTTTTCCTGTTTTACAAATATAATCCAGTATAGAATGAACATCCTTATACATATGTACATGTTTTATAGTACTTCATGAAACTTTTTATAGGATAAATTGTTGTGAAATTGTTAAGACTGAAGAAAGCTGTTTTACTTATTCATTTATCTATTTTTGTATTGAGGATTAAACCTAGAGTGCTTTAAAGATGGAGTTTTTTTTTTTTTTTTTACTCGACCACTGAGGCACATCCCCAGCCCTATTTTGTGTCTGTAAAGAGACAGGGTCTCACTGAGTTGCTTAGCGCCTTATGGTTGCTGAGGCTGGCTTTGAACTCACAATTCTCCTATCTCAGCCTCCCAAAGTGCTGGGATTACCAGCGTGTGCCACCGCGCCCAGCTAAAGGCAGTCTTTTTTTTTAATTTATTTTTTATTTTTTATTTTTAGTTGTAGATGGACACAATGTCTTTATTTTATTGCTTTGTATGTGGTGCTGAGGATCGAACCCAGGGCCTCACGCATGCGAGGCAAGCATTCTACCACTGAGCTACAATCCCAGCCCCTAAAGGCAGTCTTTATAAGTTGCTTAGGACCTTGCTAAGTTGAGCATTGAAGCATACCCTCAACTTGGCAATACTCTATCTCAAAATAAAAAGGGCTGAGGATGTAGCTTAATGGTAGGGCGTCCCTGGGTTCAATTTCCAGTACCATGCCGCTGCCCCCCCCCCCCCCAAGAAAACAGTGCTTAGGACGAAGGATTTCTTTAAAAAAAAAGAATCAAAAACAGTGAGGTCTACAGGATAATGGAGGCTATCTAATTTTAGAATTCCTTCCAAAATCTGTTTTTTAAGAAAAGCCCAACATGAAATCATTGAGGCATGCCAAGAAAAGTACACATACTACATGCTTTGGCATTACCAGGAGACAGTACTGTCATCTTTAAATTACCTTGTAAGTAGAGATGCAAGCCAAATCCCTGCAGTGTTCCTGTTTTCTGCTGCCTAAGCATGTAGACGTTGAAAGTTAGGGACAAAAGACTGAAGTATTTACATGAAAAAAAAAAACACATTTGAGAGGAAGACTTAAGAAACACTAAAGAAATAATTCTCAGAAAGGGAAAACTAAATGTTAACTACCAACATACTGAATTTAGGTCTCAATATTGGTAGTTGTTTAAGAACATTCTTAGAAGCTAGGCATAGTGGCACATGCTTGTAATCCCAGCAGCTCAGGAGGGTAAGGTAGGAGGATCTTGAGTTCAAAGCTAGCCTCAGCAGTGGTGAGGTGCTAAGCAACTCAGTGAGACTCTGTCTGTACATAAAACACAAAATAAGGCTGGGGGTGTGGCTCAGTGGTTAAGCATCCCTATGGTCAATCCCCAGTACAAAAAAACAAAACAAAAAACAAACATACAACTAAATATCAAAGCAATGGCGAGGTGCTAAGCAACTCAGTGAGACCCTGTCTCTACATAAAACACAAAATAAGGCTGGGGATGTGGCTCAGTGGTCGAGTACCCCTGAGTTCAATCCTCAGTACCAAAAAAAAAAACAACAACAACATATCAAAAAGATCCCTTCTATGTAGAAACTCAAAAAACATATTAAGTGCCTCTTGATTCAACACAAACAAATTGCATGTGTTCTGAAAAATGAATAATGGAAATACTATATATCATATCTATGGAATATGGGTTTTTTTTAATATTTTTTTTTAGTTGTTGATGGATCTTTATTTTATTCATTTATTATTTATATGTGGTACTGAGGATCGAACCCAGTGCCTCACGCATGCTAGGCAAGCGCTCTACCACTGAGCTACAGCCCCAGCCCTATGGAATATGTTTAAAGTAGTCACAGAGAAAAATTAATGATGAGAATACATAAGTATATAGTGTTTGGTTTTTTTTTTGTGGTGCTGGGGATTGAACCCTGGGCCTTGTGCATGTGAGGCAAGCATTCTACCCAACTGAGCTATATACCCAGCCCATGTAGTCTTAAACTAAAGAAGATGTAGTCTTAAACACCTATATACATCAGTACAAATAAAAGATTGAAAATAATTCTGAATTCCAAATGAAAAAAATAACAAACCAAAACAAACCACAAAGAGAGAAGTATTACAAATGAAGAGAGTTGCTTGAAATGGTGAACTGAAAAACAGTGGATCATATTAACAAATCAGAGTCCATGGTCCCCAATTTACAATGGTTCAGTTTAATATTGTTTGACTTTACAATGGTACAAAAGTGACACACATTCAAAAGAAACTATACCTCAAATTTCGAATTTTGATCTTTTCCCAGGTTAGCAATATATGATACTGGGCGGCAGCAGTGGCAACAAATCACACCTCCCACTCAGACATGCAGTCTGATGGTAGACAGCTGATACTGCACAGCTGTTTGTTGCTTAGCTGTGATTTTTGGTAGGTTACATGTATTTAGAGCATTTTCAACTTATTTTTTTTAATTTTTTTTTTTAGTTGTTGATGGATCTTTATTTTATTATTTATATGTGGTGCTGAGGATCGAACCCAGTGCCTCACGCATGCTAGACAAGCGCTCTACCACTGAGCCACAGCCCCAGCCCAGCATTTTCAACTTATAATATTCAAACCTTACATTGGATTTATTGGGATGTAAAAAGCCTCTCTTAAGGACCATTTGTGCTAGTTACTTGAAGAAGTTGACGAAATAGGTAAATCACTGGATTTTTAGTATAGGAAGAAGGGAGACAGTATAAGAAATGTTACAGGAGAAATTTTTCATAAAGGAGAAATTTTACAAATCATTTGAGACTATTTTGTACTTGGCAAAAAAATTTCAAGTAAATGGATGGAACTGGAGAGTATCATGCTAAGTGAAATAAACCAGTCCCAAAAAATCAAAGATTGAATGTTCTCTCTGATGTGGATATTAACCTGTAACAAGGTGGGATTGGGAGGGGAAGTATAGAAGTTCATTGGATTAGACAAAGGAGTTGAGGGGAAGGGAGGGGGTGGGAACAGGAAAGACAGTAGAATGAATTAGACACAACTTTCCTATGCTCATATATGAATACATGACCAGTGTAACTCCACATCATGTTCAGCCACAAGAATGGGATCAAAATTGTAGTGGGTTGCACCCATGTATGTATAATATGTCAAAATATACCCTACTGCCATGTATATCTAAAAACAATAAATTAAAAAGAATTTCAAAACTTAAATATAGTCTACCAAATTGATCCCTCTACAGGTAGAAAACTTAGACCAATTTATATGGAAAGAAATGAAACTAATCAAGGATCCCCTGCACACAAAAAGCACCAGGTCCAATTGATTTCACAGGAAATTTTTGTGACATCTTTAGAAATCACAGAATCCTAGTGTTACACGAATTATTTCAGAGCTTAGAAAGCAAGGAAAAGATTCCAAGGCTTACTTTTATTTTTATTTTATTTCATTTCATTTTTTTGGTACCAGGGATTAAACTCAGGGGGGGGTACTCAACCACTGAGCCACATCCCCAGCCCTATTTTGTGTTTTATGTAGAGACAGGGTCTCACTGAGATGCTTAGTGCCTCACCATTGCCGAGATTGGCTTTGAACTCATGATTCTCTTGTCTTAGCCTTCCAAAGTGCTGGGATTACAGGCGTATGCCACTGCGCCCGGCTCAGGGCTTAGTTTTAATGAAACAGGTATAACTAAACCTGTTTAAAAAGCACAAAAAAAGTGTAAACATCACTTTTAAATGTTACTGCAAGAAATTCTAAGTCAGATATAAGTGAACAGGCTCCAGTATCACAAGGAGAAAATAATTAATAAACTAGATGTAGTGGTATATGCTGGTATCCCAGCTACTTGAGATGCAGAGATAAGGAGATCCAAGGAGGTTGTTTGGATCAAAGAATTACGATGTCTGGACAACATATTGAAACCCTGCCGCAAAACACAAAACAAAAGGGCTGGGGTTGTGGCTCAGTGGTAGAGCGCTTGCCTAGGGTATGTGAGGCACAGGGTTTGATCCTCAGCATCACATAAAAATAAATAAATTAAATAAAGGTATTAAAAAAAGAAGCCTATATATTGTGTCCAGATAGGTTTATGCAAGATTGCAAGATAGTTTGACAAAGTTCAGCACCCATTTCTGATAAAAATGCTTCAGAAATAGGAATCGGTGGATACTTCCTTAACTTAATAAGTACCACAATTCTAAAACCAATGTTTTACTTAAGGTTGGGAACAATTCAAGGATACCTACTGTTTTTACTTCTGTTTAACATTTTGCTGAAGGTATTAGTCAATGCAATTAGATATGGAAAAAAGTAGAAGCATAATAATTGTAAATGAAAGATCTAGAAACCATAGTGAGTCAATGATGAAAGTAGCTTAACCAATTAAAGTATTTAGCCAGATAAGCAGGACTGAAAATTAGCAGACATGTTAATACAAATAACCAGTTTGAAAATATAGAAGAAAAAATCCAATTTACATTAGCACCAAAAAAGAAAAATACTTAGGAATAAACTTAAGAATTTTTAAGATTGAGGAAAATTACAAAGTACTCCCAGAAGACACACAGTAAATTGAAATGCATAGAAACATAGGACATCTTAGCATATCAAGATACATAGTTGGGGCTGGGATTGTAGCTCAGTGGTAGAGCACTTGCCTACCATGCATGAGGCCCTGGGTTCAGTCCTCAGCACCACATACAAAGCAATAAAATAAAGACATTGTGTCCATCTACAACTAAAAAAATATTTTAAAAAACAGATACATAGTTGTCTCTACAATAAGTTTAATGTGATCCCAGTAAAAAATGCAATCAGCTTTTTAAAAATTTTTTTAGTTGTTGATGGACTGTTAGTTTTATTTATTTATTTATATATGATGCTGAGAATCGAACCCAGTGCCTCAAACGTTCTAGGCAAGTGCTGTACCACTGGGCCACAACCCCAGCCCTGCAGTCAGCTTTTCTATGAAGCTGTAGTAGTTGATATGTTCCTGTGAAGAAATTCATATGGAAAAATAAATACAGAAAAGTATCCAGAAAAATGCTGAATAAAAATAGGAAGAAGAGTAACTCTACCAGATATTTTAAAATAGTATCAATTCATTATAATTAAAATAATATTGTACTAATGAGTAGGTAGACAGATAATAGAATAGAATAGATAGTCCTATTATAGGAACATTGGACTTTATTAAAGCGTTAGAATAAATACATAGTCATTTTGAAAAAGATACATCTTGTGAATAAATTCCAAATGAAACAGAGTTCTAAGTATAAAAAATTAAAACTCTTCAAGTACTGAAAGAAATCGGGTAAATTTCTCTATAATCTTAAACATAGGGGAAAGGCTTTGTAGATTAGATTCAGAATAAAGATTCAATAAAAGATTGATTAATTTGACTACATAAAAATTAGATTTTTGCATGGCCAAAAACAAAGGCAAATGATAAATTGGGAGTAAATATTTAAGGGCTGATGTTTCTAACTGCAAGAAGTTATAAATTGAAGGGAGAGGAAGGTAATAACTTAGTCTAATGTAAAGTGTCTAATTTTCAATTAGATGAAACTAAATTGTTGTTATATTATAATGCAGTGGTTCTCAAAGTGGTTTTCTGCGTATTAGTAGTGTTAACATCATCCAATAACCTCTTAGAAATGCATATTTTTGCACCCTTTTTGTCCAGGTCTGCTGAATTAGAATTTCTGGGGTGGAGTTCCAATAATGTGTGGTTTATACAGGCCTGCAGTGATTCTGATGCATGCCTAACTGGAGAACCCCTTTGTACTGCTGTACTACAAATACTTCAGGAACTATCCCCGCTATACTGAATACACTTCAAAATACTATTTCTTTCATTTTCAGATTCTCCAATTTGGGAAATACGTGCTATATGAATGCCATTTTACAGTCTCTGTTTTCACTTCAATCATTTGCAAATGACTTGCTTAAACAAGGTATCCCATGGAAGAAAATTCCACTCAATGCCCTTATCAGGTAATTATTGTGCATGTTCTTTAGTAACCTCTTAACCTTGTTGATTACAGAATAATGGAATTTTAGACACTTAAAATTTTATGTGCCATTGTTAGTAATTAGCCTTTAAGATATTATACCATCCATTGTTTTGTAAAACATGTTAACCTTGTCTCTTTTGTTTTACTAGACGCTTTGCACACTTGCTTGTTAAAAAAGATATTTGTAATTCAGAGACCAAAAAGGACTTGCTCAAGAAAGTTAAAAATGCCATTTCAGCTACAGCAGAGAGATTCTCTGGTTATATGCAGAATGTGAGTTAGCTAATGTTTTTTAAATGTTTTAGAGATATGGGAAATTGTAATTATTTTAGTATCTAACCTGATTTTTGTTTTAAAATGTGATTTGGGTGGTGTGATCATCATGGATTGAAATACCTGAGAAGTTACAAGGTTCTGTATGACTCTTGTATCTTATCATATTTTAATATATAGTTGTTGTGTGCCAGTGAAAAATAACTTTATTTTAGCAAAGTGAAGAGTCATTAATTCATTCATTCTAATGCAACTGAATAGTAAAGAATATAAAATCTATTATTTGTTTTTATTTACAGTTTTGTGTTGGGGGATGGAGGAGGGGTTTGTGGTGCTAAGATCAAACCCAGGGCCTTCCTTGTGTGTGCTAGGAAAGTAGTCTACCAATGAACTACACCCTGAGCCCTTTTCATTTGTTTTTCTTCACATAATATGTGCCCTAAAATCCTTATTAGAATAAATCTGACCTTGTTCACATACCTGTCTGACTTTCAGGTGCTTATATAAATCACAGTGTTAACACAGTGTTTTTATGATTTAAATAAAAGGTCTTGATTTGATGACAGATGTTATTATCTTCTTATGATGCTCTTATCATCTTAGGATGCTCATGAATTTTTAAGTCAGTGCTTAGACCAGCTGAAAGAGGATATGGAAAAATTAAATAAAACTTGGAAGACTGAATCTGTTCCTGGAGAAGAAAATTCATCAGATATTTCAGCTACTAGAGTATATACTTGTCCAGTTATTACTAATTTGGAGTTTGAGGTTCAACACTCCATCATTTGTAAAGCGTAAGTAGCTTCTGAAAAGACTTGTATCTCTTAATTCTTTTTTTTTTTTAAATATTTTTTAGTTGTTGATGGATTTTTATTTTATTCATTTATTATTTATATGTGGTGCTGAGGATCGAACCCAGTGCCTCACGCATGCTAGGCAAGTGCTCTACCACTGAGCTACAGCCCCAGCCCTATCTCTTAATTCTTTATGACAAATGATTGAATTTTGTTTTGATATACCATATGCTATGAATTTTTATCTTCTTTTTCACATCAGGGAGAAAGCATAAACCCACAGATTATACAGAACCTTTCTAAGTCATTATCTTCCTATAAAAATGTTTGTTGGGGTAAGAACTGAAGAGAATTTAAGTAGTTGTTATATATTTTCATTCTGACAGTGATATTTGTTTATTGTTTTGTTTTTGTCTGTGAAGTATCACATTGTTTGGGAATACTTGTTTTTCTTTTGCTAAAAATATGTACTCATTATTAGCTGCTTATTTTGTTAAACCAAATTAGTTTTAATTTTTCTTGTTTGTAAAGTAATTTAGACTATTTTTAACCAGGATTACAGTAATTATTCAGACTTACCTTTTTTTTTTTTTTTGGTGCCAGGCTTCAGGGATTAAACCTTAGGGATCTTAACCACTGAGTCACATCCTCAGGCCTTTTTATAATTTTTATTTAGAGACAGGGTCTTGCTCAGTTGCTTAGGGCCTCGCTCAGTTTCTGGGACTGGCTTTAAAACTCGTGATCCCCTTGCCTCAGCTTCCCCAGCTACTGGGATTACAGGTGTGCGACACCACACCTGGCCTATTCAGTGTTTCTATGCTTAATTTCCATAGTTGTGGTTAGAACTTCTATACCATACACTTCTCTTTAAAAAAGGTATTATTTTGGAGCTGGGATTGTAGCTCAGCAGTAGAGCGCTTGCCTCGCATGCATGAGGCCCTGGGTTCGATCCTCAGCACCACATACAAAGCAATAAAATAAAGACATTGTGTCCATCTACAACTAAAAAAAAAAAAGGTATTATTTTGATTACTTTTCTAGTCATCTATAGAACATCTTTGAATAAATTTTTTTTCAGAGTAGAATTCTTCAGAGTCCCTATATAAATGAGGATTTTTTCCTGTGGCTTTCATACATAACTTAATAAAGAATTGTGGTACCACACAGTCTTTACCCCTGAACATGTTATGTATACTGGCCCTCCATACCCTATTTCACTCACACTCACAGGAAACCTAACTGTGTGGTAATCTTTCTTTTTCTTTGTGAAAATCTCTACCTTGCTTGCTTCCTTCTTTCCTTCCTCCTTCCCTGCTCCCCCTACTCCCACCCTGGTCCTTCTGTGTATCTGTCTCTGTCTTCCTTTCTCTCTATGATTGATTGTATGTGTCTGTCTGTCTGTCTCTCTCTCCTTTTCTTCCTTTTGGAAATGGAACCCAGGGCACCAAGCATGCTAAGCAATCTCTACCACTGAACTGTATCTCCAACCCTTTTTATTTTGTGGCAGGGTCTTGCTAAGTTGCCCAGGCTGGCCTTCAACTTTTGATCCTCCTGCCTCAGTCTCCCAAGTCACTGGGATTATAGGTGTGTGTCACTGCATCAGATGTGTTGTTGTTGTGTCTGTTTCACTGGTTTGTATTTAAGTAGTCATACTTTTTGCTAAATTTTGCCTTTAATATGATAAAGCCTTTTCACCTGAAAATTTGCTTCTTTTTAGCTCAATAAAACTATTTGCAGCCGGGCGCGGTGGCTCAAGCCTGTAATCCCAGCACTTAGGGAGGCTGAGACAAGAGAATCGCGAGTTCAAAGCCAGCCTCACCAACGGCAAGGTGCTAAGCAACTCAGTGAGACCCTGTCTCTACATAAAACACAAAATAGGGCTGGGGATGTGGCTCAGTGGTCGAGTGCCCCTGAGTTCAATCCCCAGTACCAAAAAAAAAAAAAACTATTTGCAGTGCTGTTTTTCATCCATTTGTTCTGGAATTTTCCTCAGAAATATTCAAAAATCCATATATTGGTTCTCCAGTTCTCTGTTTTCCATATCCATTTTTTATTCTGCTCAAAATGATCATGTTCACTGAGGTCTTTGCCAGCTGTAACACACTAGTGTTTTTGACTAGAATTTTGAATGTTCATATGGATACTATAAAAATAGTTTTACATGGCTACTCTGACATTTTTGCCTTCTTTCATGATTTCTTCAGTCTTTTTCTCCCTAGTGGATAAAGGACTTTCCAAAGAAAAAATCTGGATCTTCCAAATAGTTTGTTCCCTTGTAAATTCTAGAGAGCCAGAAAGCAGTTAATAGTATGATAGATAACCATATATCCCTTTCTTCTAATACACTTTCTAAATAAAATTTGTACAAATGAGAGAGAAAAGCAGACCCCATCCACTTTTTTTTTTTAGTTGTTGATGGACCTTTATTTTTTTTATTTATTTATATGTGGTGCTGAGAATCGAACCCAGTGCCTCACATGTGCTAGGCAAGCACTCTGCCACTGAGCCACAACCCCAGCACCACCCCCCCATCCACTTTTAAGTTTCTTTTGATAGGAAAATTTCAGCAGCCCGCCAACTCCCCATCATATCTAGGCAGGTGAGTGGTGGGATTGTTGTGGTGGCACCCAGAGAAGGATGGTGTTATAAAGCAGTAGTTCTTCCACTGTGCCAATGGCATTAACCTGACACTGTGAAGCAGCCAGGCATCATGTGTATAATTATAATTATGTGGGGTTCATTATACCACAGATAGGGACACCAGTGCAATAAATGACATGGGATCATAGACTTATAGGCATGCCAGGCAGCCAGGCTAGACAATGACATACAATGTGGCAACTGGTAGGAGGTGGGAGATAAGCTTCTAGCTGTTTCAATTCTTTGCCATGTGGCCCCCCAGTTTACAACAATGCTATTTGCTTCCAGGCCAGCAAAAGCACATCTCTCCTAGGCTTCCTCTGTTTCTGCCCTCTAGACCCAGATTAAAAGGGCTCCCATGATTTGATCTGACCAACACAGATAATATTTATTAACTCAAAGTTAAGATTAGTAACCTTAATTATAAGGTTTTGCAAAATTCCTTTAGCCATCATCATAGGAGTGATAGCTCATGATCGACAGGTTTTACCCACACACTCAAACTCAAAGGATATGAAATTATACAAAAAAAAATCTCTTAGAATTCACCTTAGAATTATATCTGTCAACTGCTATTATGTGTATCTGCTAGTATGATGCCAAAGCTGATGTTTTAAGTAGAAAAAATTGACCTCTTTGCCTTATGATCTGTACACAGGAGTTCTGGAAAATTAAGAAAAAAGTTGGGTTTTTTGTTGTTTTTTTTTTTTGCCTATAGCTTAAAAGTAGCTGTTATTCAATTATAATGCTCACAGTTGAGCTGCTTTTGTTTTATTCTAAATAAATTGTTCCTTTGGCCATGGGGGTGGTGGAGATTCTGTCTGTCAGAAAAGCACTCAGCAAACATTTATTGAATGAAAACTGTTCTTATGCCCCTAGTCTTCCGCTGTGGCAAATAGGAAACTGGGGCTTAAAATCAAAATGCTGATAAGAGGACCAATGAAAAACAGCTAAACTTTATAAAAAGAATCAATTTACTTCCAGGTAAATTAAATAAGGTGTTTTGATCTCTGAGCTCATTTTTTTAATTTGTAAAAATATATCCAATAACTAAATGATCCTTCTGCATAAGACAACTGCCTATATGTGTGTACTGAGAATTCTGAATTTTCAAAGCAGAATTGCAGTTTACATAGCCAAAATTTGGAAATAATCCAAGTGGACATTTGCATTAGTAGTATTATGGAATATTCATACAGATTAATAACAAACAACAAAAATGTGCTATAAGTGCAACAAGTAGAGTTGAATCTTGCAATCATGTTGAACAAAAGAAAGGCCAGTTATTGAAAAAATACTGTGTGATTCCATTAGGTAAGGTTCAGAAAACTTATGGCAAAACTCAGCCATAGTGTTAGAAGTCAGAGTAAGAGTTAGCTTTTGTGAAAAGAGTATTTAAAGGGACTTCTAGGGAGTTCATAGTATTCTGTTTCTTGATCCAAAAGATGATTGATTATGTAGGTGTGTTAACTGATAATTTATCAAGCTATACAAGTATGATTGGTTCACTTTCCTGTACGATTGTTATACTTTAATTAAGTTTGTGGGTTTTTGCTATACGTGGTGATACACACCTATAATCCCAGTGGCTCAGGAGGCTGAGATAGATCGTGAGTGCAGAGTGAGCCTCAGCAACTCAGCAAGGCCCTAAGCAATGCAGCAAGACCCTGTCTCTAAATAAAATATTAAAAAGTGGTGGGAATGTATGTCTCAGTGATTAAGCCCCCTGGGATTCAATCACCAGTTACCCCCACCCCCCAAAAAAAAGTTTGTGGGTTTTTGAAAATAAAAAAAGTTTAAAATTTAGCATTTTAAGAAAGTACTTAAATACTACAATTGAGATTTTTTCTCTATTAATTTAGTAAGTGTTAAAATAAGCATAAAAAAGTCTAAGTGTTGCCTATTTCTTATGCCTATTCTTAGTGTGTCAGCCTGTAAATTCAGCAGGGGAACAGTGTTTCAAGTATGTTTGTATCTTTATATTGCTCTAATAGACATATTTGTCCTTTTATTGTTACAGGTGCGGAGAGACTATTCCTAAGAGAGAACAGTTTAATGACCTCTCCATCGACCTCCCTCGTAGGAAAAAGCCACTCCCTCCTCGTTCAATTCAAGATTCTCTTGATCTTTTCTTTAGAGTAAGTAATATCTTTGGTATTTTCACATAACTAAATTTTATATATTAGCCGGGCTCAGTGGCCCAAGCCTGTAATCCCAGCACTTAGGGAGGCTGAGACAGGAGAATCAAGAGGTCAAAGCCAGCCTTAGCAATGGCGAGGTGCTAAGCAACTCACTGAGACCCTGTCTCTACATAAAACACAAAATAGGGCTGGGGATGTGGCTCAGTGGTCGAATGCCCCTGAGTTCAATCTCCAGTACCAAAAAAAAAAAAAAGTTTTATATATTATAGGTAATTGTTTTTAAAGTTGGTTTCTTTAAGGCAAGAGTTTCTGCCAAACTATTTCCAGGAAAAACATGAAGAAATATTTATAAATAATATTTGTTTTATAAATCTTGTTAAATCTATAACTCATTGAAGAAGAAAATTGGTTGATTAAGTAGATTATATATTTAAGTCAGTAGCAATGTTTTAGACAACCTTAGAAGTAGTTTGTTATTTATAAACATTAAAGCATTTGAAGTGAAATGCTACAATTTGATAGCATGAATTTTAAAAAAATTTTTAAGATACTATATAAAAGCTGAGACATGAAAAAAAAAATGTTCTTTGCATTTTTTGTAGTTTGTGTACCCTGATGAGAATAGGAAGGAAGAATTATGTTTATCCAAAACCGTATGGGTTTATGTTTATCCACTGTGTGGGTAAACATACAGTGATATACTGTCACAGATACTCAGAAAGTTTCTGGGGCATAATCAGACCTGTTATATAGCCGATGTTATAACTGGTGGAAATTTGCCAAGATCTTCCTTAATCTATATAATAATGGTTCTTATTTTGTTGCAGCAAGTTGGCAGGGTTGTCTTCCTAAGAGTTTTTAAAAAAAAAAAATTCCGTTCTTTTAATACGAATGTTCACCTCCTCCCAAAGATAAATGCTCTCCTTTTTTGTTGTTGTTTAGTCATTCTCTACTGTTTCTGTTGTAATCATAGACTGAAGATTTTTCCTGTGTGTTTTTATCACCATTTTTTTTAAGGATTTCTTGTTTCAGTTTTCTCTGGGTAATGATATCCACCCCAAACTTTGGTCCTTTTAGAGTAGTTGTTCTTAGTGGGCTGCTACCAGAAGATTGAGTTCCACTATAAGAAAGGGGTAGAATTATACCTTATAGACCAGGAACTCCACCTAACATGAAGGTGATTTTATCTGAGCTATAGCCAAATGTTAAAATCTGGATATGCTCTTGGCAGCCATGGGGATAAGTTTGTGACCCTGCTACATAAGTCTAGTTACTATCATAAATCAAGATGTTTCCTTGGTAAAGAAGGAATTGGGAATTCTGAAATAGGACATGATATCATAAGATGACTATATTTTAAAGATTGGGTCTTAATTTGGTAAATCTTATGGTTCAAGACTTGAAATTTAAGTTGGTTCAGAATTGTCATTCCACTGAACTAGTAAGACTAGAGAAGATTATTTGTATTGAATGGGTTAATGTGATTCAATTTCATCCTTTATTTTGCTCTCTTGTCTTTTTATAGGCAGAAGAACTTGAGTATTCTTGTGAAAAGTGTGGTGGGAAGTGTGCTCTTGTCAGGCACAAGTTTAACAGGCTTCCCAGGTAAATTTCTTTCTTTTTTTCTTTTGGTACTGGAGATTGAACTCGATCACTGAGCCACATCCCCAGCCGTATTTTGTGTTTTATGTAGAGACAGGGTCTCACTGAGTTGCTTAGCGCCTCTCTGTTGCTGAGGCTGGCTTTGGACTCACAATTCTCCTGTGTCAGCCTCCCAGAGTGCTGGGATTACAGGCGTACACCACTGCACCCAGCTTCCCCAGGTAAATTTAATTACCCTTTTAAAAGGGTATACTTTATAAAAATACATAATTTTTAAAGTACTTACAAATAGAAGTGAAGTGTAGGAATGAATTGGTAAAAGACTTCAGCAAGCTGAGATGTGAAGAGTGTAGAGGATAGAGAACTAGAACACCTTTGTATAAGACAGGAGAGGGGTTTGTAATGGTGAAGAGGAAAGGGGTCTTAAGAGTCCCAAGAAGATGGCAAGAGGATGCAGCTGGTGAGACTAAGAAATGATGACAAGGACTAGCTAATAGGGTTTTTTTGTGGGGGGGTGGGGTACTGGGGATGAGCTCAGGGGTACTTGACCACTGAGCCACATCCTCAGCCCTATTTTGTATTTTATTTAGAGACAGGGTCTCACTGAGTTGCTTGGCTCCTCGCCGTTGCTGAGGCTGGCTTTGAACTTGATTCTCTTGTCTCAGCCTCCTAAAGTGCTAAGATTACAGGCGTGTGCCACCGTGCCCAGCTTAGCTAATATGTTTTTAATTCAGTAATAGTATGTAACATTCAGGCAATTACCAAGAATACAAGTAACAATAATGTTTGCTTGGATGTTGGGGGAAAGGTTCACTCATACAGTGCTGATGGGACCGCAAATTGGTGCAACCACTTTGGAAAGCAGTATAGAGATTCCTCAAAACTTGGAATGGAACCACCATCTGACCCTGTTATCCCACTCCTTGGCATACAACCAAAGAACTTAAAATAGCATACAGTGACACAACCACATCAATGTTCATAGCAGCTCAATTCACAATAGCTAAGGTATGGGACCAACCTAGGTGCCCTTCAACAGATGAATGAATAAAGAAAATGTGATACACACACACACACACAAGGGAATATTAGCCATAAAGAAGAATGAAATCATTTTATTTCTTAGTAAATGGATGAAACTGGAGACTCATGCTAAGTGAAATAAGCCAATCCCAAAAAACCGAAGGCCGAATGTCCTCTTGGATATGCGGATGCTAACACACAGTAAGGGGAGGGGAAGGAAGAATAGAAGTTCACTGGATTAGACAAAGAGGAATGAAGTGGGGGGGGGGCTAGGAATACTGGGCTAGGAATACTGTAGAATGAATTGGACACAACTTTCCTATGTTTATATATGAACACACGACCAGTATAACTCCACATCATCTTCAACCACAAGAATGGGATCCCAATTAGAAAAAGTTATACTCCATGTATGTATAATATGTCAAAATACATTCTACTATCATGTATATCCAAAAAGAACAAATAAAAAAATAAAGTGTAAAAAAATATGACTAATACATAACATTCAGTTACAGCTTGAGTATCACTTATCCAAAATGATTGGGAGCAGAAGTGTTCCAGATTTTGGAATACTTTCATGTATGTAATAAGATCTTTGGGGGCAAGATGCAAGTTTAAGTATGATGTTCACTAACCTTTCTTACACATTATATACATATTTGGAAGGTAATTTTAGATAATATTTTTATTACACCTGCATTTTGTCTGCATCTTGTCAAATGAGGACAGATATAGAATTTTCCACTGCAGCATTATGTCAGTGCTCTAAAAATTTCACATTTTGGAGCGTTTTTGATTTTGAATTTTCAGATTAGGGCTCTTCAACCAGTAATTTTATTTTTTGAAACAGGGTCTCACTAGGTTGCTTAGGGCCTTCCTAATTGCTGAGGCTGGCTTTGAACTTGGAATCCTCCTGTCGCAGCCTCCCAAGCCACTGGGTTTACAGGCGTGTGCCACTGCACCTGGCTCCCTTTCTTATTCCACACAGTCAGTAAAAATCTGCTGCAGGGCTGGGATTGTGACTCAGTGGTAGAGTGCTTGCCTCGTATGCATGAGACACTGGGTTCGATCCTCAGCACCACATAAAAATAAATAAAATAAAGATACTGTGTTCATCTACAACTAAAAAAAATTATTTAAAAAAATCTGCTGCAGACATATGCATATGTATGTGTGAAAATAAAATGGGAAGTGTGATTTTGTGCAATTTGTGCTTTCCTTTTCCCAGAGTATCTTACAAATTATGTTGGGCATGGTGGCTTATGCCTTTAATCTCAGTGATTTGGGAAGATGAGGCAGGAGGCTCACGAGTTCAAGGCCAGCTTCAGCAATTTAGTTAGGCCCTGAGCAATTTAGTGAGACCCTGTTTCAAAATAAAAAATTAAAATGGGGATGTAGGGGCTGGGGCTGTATAGCTCAGTGGTAGAGTGCTTACCTAGCATGCAGGAGGCACTGGGTTCGATCCTCAGCACCACATATAAAAAATAAATGAATAAAATAAAGATCCATCAACAACTAAAAAAATATTTAAAAAAAAAAAAAATGGGGATGTAGCTCAGTGGTAAAGCACCCAAGTCCAATCCCCAGTACCAAAAATTTTTTTTGTAAATAAGAAGTTAATAAGTTTCTGCAATCATAAAATAGATTTTCCAATTTGGGAATGAAGTTAACTCACACTGTATTAGCACTATATAAAGAAACATAAAGCAAAGCTAGTTACAAAAAATTACAGTGTGGGTACAGGACAGCTTTTAGTTATTTTTGACTCTATTACAAACAAGGTTATTATTAACATTAAGAATTCATGCAGCTCTTTGCCTACAGAGTGCTGCACTTTGTTTTATTAGCTCCAGTTTTCTGTGTGGAGTTTCTGGAACCCTGACCCTAGAGACTAGTTCTTTTACATTCCTGATCTACTACTTTCTAAAAAAAGAAGTTGTTTTCAAAGAAATTGCTTTTATAAATCGTAAACGGTATTATTTTATTGATCGTAGTCTATATTTTTTACCTAAGAGACTTTGTTTTTTCATATTTGTGGGTGTTTTAAAGCAAGAGGGAGGGAGGAAGAAATCTTAAGGCAAAAGATTGTTACCAGCTGTCATTAAGGAAAGCATCAGACAATTAAAAGATTTTTTTGACCTCATAAACTAGATGTCTCTTCCCTTTCCCATCTTCAAGCTGTTTGGTCTTTCAAATGGGAAAGAAAATATTAAGAAGTTTTTGTTGTTGTTGTTGTTTTCCTGCTAGGTCATTTGTTTTAAAGGTTAATTTATTCCAAATGTACATGAAATAGAAGGCTCTATATTTTAAATTCTAATGATTAGTCTTGTTCTATTTATATTCAGTCTGCCTCATCTTTGCAGATGATTTTGACTCTCATCTTGGTTTTTTTTTCCGGGGGAGGCGGGTACTAGGGATTGAACTCAGGGACACTCAACCACTGAGCCACCTCCTCAGCCCTATTGTGTACTTTATTTAGAGACAGGGTCTCAGTGAGTTGCTATTGCTGAGGCTGGCTTTGAACCTCGCAATCCTCCTGTTTTAGCCTCTCTAGCTGCTGGGATTACAGGCGTGCACCGCAGTGCCTGGCTATCATCTCCTGTTTTATATTGCCTTTTATTTTGGTTAGGATTATTGAAACTTTAAAGTACGTGATTTTTGACATCAATTTTGGTCTCTTCACTTTGATTATTATCCTTGTGTTCTTTCACATTGTAAATTTGAAGGTCATGAATTTTAACATGCTTTTTTAAAAATATTTTTTAGTTGTAGATGGACAACTAAAATACTTTTATTTTATTTATTTATTTTCATGTGATGCTGAGGATCAAATGTAGTACCTCACACATGCCAGGCAAGCACTCTACCACCAAGCCACAACCCCATCCTAGCCTGTATTTTTTTGTGGGGTCAGGGGTCAGGTCCTGGGGATTGAACTCCGGGGCACTCGATCACTGAGTCACGTCCTTAGCCCTATTTTATATTTTATTTAGAGACAGGGTCTCACTTAGTTGCTTAGCGCCTTGCCACTGAGGCTGGCTTTGAACTCGCAAGCCCCTGCCTCCACCTCCCGAGCCACTGGGATTACAGGCATGCACCACTGCACCGGGTCTAGCATGCTTTTGAAAAGAACAGTAACTTCAATTTACAGTTTTTGAATTTATGGCTTCTCTGAAGAAGAGTTATAAACAGTAAGAAAGGACACAATTTTCCATAAGTCAGACTTTTTGTTTTTTTGGGCTAGAACTGAAGTTTTTTCCCCATAAGATTTTTGAAATTCAATTTCTAAAGTTTTTGTGGGCTGTGAAATATATCTAATCCATCAGGCAGATATTATGTTCAGTATGAGAGGTGGAAAAGGTTACAACAATAATAACCAGAAAGAACTAAGTGTTTCTAAAGAGCTAAAAGCCTTTTCAGACTCACAAACTAGATTTGGCATGCAGATGTTTTGTACAGTTTTTTGGTAGGTTGGGAAAATTTTGTTTCCCTCAGCTCTCCTCAGAGAAAATTCTTCTGAAATTAGAGAATTATTATAAAATGTCATCTTGAAATAATAAATGTTTACCATCAAATGTAAAGGCTATATAACAAGTTTATAACATATAACATTTCAGTGTAATAGACCTTATTTTACCATGTGACTATAGAACACCTATTCCATTTAAAGTTAGTGAAGTAAGTAGGGATTTAACCCAACATCAATAGCAACTTTTTATTTATTACTGTTTTTTTCTAGGAGGATTATGCATATTTTACTCAAACATTGTTAATCCACCCATGTCCAGGTATTGTTTTCATTTGTACCTAGTCCAGTCTCTGACATATGGCAGGTATTTAGTGAATGTGCTTTGAAGGATCTAGTGTGGCCAGATGTGCTGGGGATAATAAGCACACAAGGCAGGTGCCTTACCGCTGAGCTAAATTTCCAGCTGTCTGAAAAGGTTAAATGTATTCTTAAAGTTTATCCAGTGTGGTTAGAATCAGCTCTTTTAATCCATAAAATACTACCTGTATTATGTATGAGTCAATAGAATCATCGTCTCCTGTTTTTTTAGGGTCCTCATTCTTCATTTGAAACGATACAGCTTCAATGTGGCTCTCTCACTTAACAACAAGATTGGGCAGCAAGTCATCATTCCAAGATACTTGACCTTGTCATCTCATTGCACTGAAAATACAAAACCACCTTTTACTCTTGGTTGGAGTGCACATATGGCAATGTAAGTCCTTCAGGGACAACATCTTTACCTTCCCTTTTGAAATGGACTTTAGTATCTAATCAAAAGAATGACTGAACACATGACTCCCGGGTAAAATCATACTAAGAAGGAGATTTTAATTTTGCTTAATTTTGGAATTTCATCATTATAGTACTGCCTGATTAAAGTAATTGAAGAAAATGACTAAATAGAATTCTTCTAAGTGTATTAGCTACCTTTCGTAATGGGATACTTTTTTAGGAAATGTTTCTATTCTAGATCACTGGAAGACCATTTGATACACTATGGGAATATAAATCAAATTTGGCTGGTCATAAGAGTCCCTGGACACTAAAATACTAATTTCTAAGTTCTTTTCTTGGAGGTTCTATTTCAGTAGATCTGAGAGTGGGCTTGGGAATCAATATTTTAACAAATGCCTTATCTAACTCTTTGGGACATGCAAATTTGAGAAATCATGTACTAAATATTAAGCTGGAGCCCCCAGAATAGATGGTGCCTTCATAAATGTAAATTGTCACCAATGTGAAGAACTTCAGGGCTAGGGTTGTAGCTCAGTGGTAGAGCACTTTCCTAGCTCATGTGAGGCATTGGGTTTGATCTCAGCATCATGTATAAAAAGTAAAAGTGGGGGGAAAAAAAAAACAACAAAACTTCAGTGGTTCTTAGAAACTGATTCTTAGAGAGAAAATAAATCACCTTTAGGTTTTACTTCATTAAAGCAACGCTGGGAAAACCTTAGGACTTCTCAGAATGTCACATTCTTTTCTGCATACCTGCAGTACTTTGGAGCCTTATACTGTAGTTATTTTCTAGATTGTAGAATTATAAAGGTCTAGAACTTTAGAGGTGAGAAGGATTTTTGAAATTTTTGTCCAAATCCTTAATTTTGCAGAGGAGATCCAAGAAGAGTAAGTGGTTTTCTAAGGTCAGTTCATAACTGAAAAGGCCATTTCTTGGCTAGAGAATAGACATTTCAGAAAGTGAACATTTTTCAATATGAATTGATGCAGTTAAACAAAATATATTTCCCTTTGGATTTATAAGTTATGTCATACAAGTTTACAATAAAGTCCTCAACAGTCTACTAATACAAGCAGGTACCAGATAGTATTTCTGGTTTTTCTTCTTTTGGCTTTAATTTTGAGTAAATGTATTTGCCTGGTGCAAACTGCCCTCTGCTGGTAGAGCTATTTTTCTTTCTGGCAATAGTAGTGTATCATGCCATGAGTGTTTATATTTATGATCGCTGACCTAAATGCAGGCCTTGGACAAGTTCCTTGACTTATCTGTAGGCAAAATAACATTGTGGTTGTGAACATCAAGTGAGATAATAAACCTTGAGTTCTTAGTACTGTCCTTGACTTCTAGTAATCCTCAACAAATGAGAGCTATTTTTATTTTATTGCTCAAAAGTAAAGAAATGAAACAAGGTAATTTTCCCTGACTCTTTCATATGCTTTGTATTTGACTTCATTTCAAAGCCATTTATTTTGATTATTAGATCAGGGAGAGCCTAGAGATAGTATTCCATTTTCTTCTCTTGGTCTCTGTTGCTAGTAATCTTTTAAAAAGTATTATAATTGTTTTCATTTCAAGAGGATATATAAGAGATTGTAGTACAGAGTAATTCATTTTATAAGTTAAATATATATCTTTAATGATGCAATTATGTACATTATATATTTTCTAATTTTCTGATAGTTCTAGACCATTGAAAGCCTCTCAAATGGTGAATTCCTGCATCACCAGCCCTTCTACACCTTCAAAGTGAGTTATATTTCTTATGTACCCAAGATTTGTATTTTTAAGGATTTGGCTTATATTAATCTCTAAGATTGCCCTCTCCTTTATTGTTTTTCTTTTTGCATGATAATTGCTCTATATTACCATACTTCTGGAATTTT
Source organism: Geosciurus inauris (assembly GCA_004024805.1). NCBI lineage: Eukaryota > Metazoa > Chordata > Mammalia > Rodentia > Sciuridae > Geosciurus > Geosciurus inauris. The sequence goes on from PVHX01002214.1 coordinate 83,994, forward strand.
CCTAAATCAGGTTTAGCATATAGCTTAGGGTAAAGAAGTTTTTAACTGTTAAACAAATGCAAATGATCCTCAGTGTTTTAAAACTTACAGTTTGTTAATATGTAATATTTTCATCCTAAAATTCTAAAAATTGTTGGCAAAGGATTTTAAGAATTGAAGCGATAAAATAAACCCTGTTGGTCTAAGGCCCCCCTTCCTCAAAGATAGGCATGAGATCCCAAATATCTTATTCCTGTTGCTAGCCAACCTGGGACTTCTCATTCTTGACACTGAGTAGGAAGACTTTTGAAAGGAGACAGGAGAATAAACATGCACTGGAATGTAGCTGTTCTGCAAATGCTTTATGTTTTTTGTTTAAGGCCAAAAATCTGTCCCAGGATGGAAGCAGATGCTTTATTTTCTTTCCTTTTTTTTTTTTTAAATTACACTCCTCTAAGATTTTATTAGAATCACAGTTCCTGATTAAACAATTCCAATTGACATAGTTGTAATTGACTTTAAAATTTGTTTTTCTGAAAATTTGATGTCCCAAAGTACTTTTAGAAGAGACACATTTGTTGTTTAAGGGCTTTGGGGGGGGTGTTATATAACAATAAAATGACATTTGGGAACTACTCTTTTCTTTTCCTCCTGTTAATTATTTTTCAGTGCAATTAAAACCAGATGACTAACATGACTAGAAATCTGAAATGGTACCGATATGAATACTCTTGCCCGTTCTCAAGATACAAATGAGCAATACCACTTGGCTGCTTAGAAAGTGAGCAAGTGATGCATTTACAGGATGAATATTTTTCATTGCTACAGGCAAGCTGCCTTCTGTAAATATAGTAATTATTAATGGAATGCACTCCTTATGTACCAAAAGTGATATACCAAATCACTATAATTGTAAGAAACAAATGGTTTCGTTGGACATCATTGTACCTTGGCATGTCATCTGTTCTCCAGGGTCTATTTGGATGAGAATTTGAAAGATTCAATAAAGAATGCTTAGGCCCTAGAAGACCTGTCATGCCGATCAAACTTAAAAGAGGCTGAGTTACAAATCAGAATACCATTAGTTCCTGTATGATGTCCTTTGTCACATTTGGCCCTGGGTGAAATAGTAACCAGGTGTCACCCTCCTTCAACAAAGTATTTTACCTGGATGAACAAATTAATATGTTCAAGTTTGCTTGGTGAGCATGAAATCAGAAATGAGAAATTAAGAAGCTAATTGGATATTTCTACCTTAGGCTAATTGGCTGTTTCTATGTTATATGAAAACACTTTTGAACACATGATGTGAGGATGTCCAAGTGTTCAGGATAGAGTGCAGTGATATCCTGGCTGCTTTCAGCCCCAGGCTACATGTGGGTTTATCATTGACCACTTGCCTCTTTTCTTTGATCTATATTGTATGCAATCCTTCTGATTTCCATTGTGGCCTCTTATTTCTTGGTGCCATCATTCTGTAAGTTTATTTACAGTTTTCACATTTAGATTAATTGCATTTTCAAATGTCCATTTTACCTTTCTTTAGTATAGCATTTAGTATAGAATTTATTTTAACCTCCATTAAAGAAAGTTCTTGCTCTTTTGACTTTTACCACTTTTTCCTTGAGTTTATTTTCAGCTCACCTAGAAGACAATACAGTAACACCTTACTTATCTGGTATCATTGAAGAATAATGTTTGCTATTCCACATAAATCAATTTTTATGTAACTGAAGCTTTACACGTTTACCTTTAAAATTTTTAGCTTTTTTTGAATGAAATATTTTCTAAAATGTTATTCTTTTACTTATATTCTTAAATACACTGAAGATGACTTATCTTAATGACTTATAATCAGCATTATGAGTATGAGTTATTGCACTGTTTTCATGTGATATTGCCATCAGAGGCTCTTAATTATTACAAGACCATTTACCTTTACACTAAAAGCTTTATAGTTATTTTTGTGGTTATTCCCTCTTATTTCTATTTTTTTTTTTTTGGTACCAGGGATTTAACTCAGGGGTACTTGACCACTGAGCCACATCCCCAGGTCTATTGTGTGTTTTACTTAGAGACAGTGAGTTGCTTGGCGCCTCGCTGTTGCTGAGGCTGGCTTTGAACTCGTGATTCTCCTGTCTCAGCCTCCCAGAGTGCTGGGATTGCAGGCGTGCGCCATCACACCCAGCAGCTCTCATTTCTTGATGAACTTGGCTACACTATTTTATAAACCACTTCATAGAAAACAAAGGGTCCCTGTACATGTGTGGGCTTTGGAACTACCTTCCTCAGAACCTTTTTTTTTTTTTTAGTTTGGAATCTCTCCGTTCTGGAAGGTAGAGGTTGCCAGAAGTCTGACCTGCAGATAATTGGATAAGTGGAATGTTACTGTTATTTTAAAAGTGCATGGATCAAAATTTAAAAGAGAAAACATTAGTCTTCATGCACTTTGTTGTCAAAAACATTTATTCATTGCTATGCCTGCATGAATTCAGTAGAGTACTTAACTATAAAAACAAAACTTCATTAGAAGTTGATCAAAAAAGAAAAAAGGCACAAAATGATGGCTTACTGATGATATATAATAGCACAAGAGTTATCCAGTTTTCAAAGCATGGCTCTTTAGGATTGGGTCAAAGGTAATGCTTACATTTATATCTTTTGATATCTTTTTTTTTCTTTTAAATAATTTTCCATAATGGAAAAGCTTTTTGTTTTGAAATTTATACATCAAAAGAATGACAAAAACAGATGTTTATCAGACCCCTTTTTTTTTAATTACAGGAAATTCACCTTCAAATCCAAGAGCTCCTTGGCTTTATACCTTGATTCAGACAGTGAGGATGAGCCAAAACGCTCTGTGGCCCTCAGCCAGAGACTTTGTGAAATGTCAGGCAGTGAACAGCAGCAGGAAGACCTGGAAAAAGTAAGTAATTTTTCATCAGAATATCTCACAAAGATTTGTATAGCTCTCAGTGTCCAAACAAATACCTTCTATAAATAGCACTAGCAAACTTAAGAAATGCATAAAATAGATCACAAACTTAATGTCTCTGTCCAGACTAGTGTTCTTGGCTGGGGGGGAGTACCATAGATTGAACTCAGGGGCACTCAGCTACTGTGTCACATCCCCAGCCCTATTTTGTGTTTTATTTAGAGTCTCGCTGAGTTGCTTTAGTGCCTTGCCATTGGTGAGGCTGGCTTTGAACTTTCGATCCTCCTGCCTCAGCTTCCCGAGCCTCTAAGATTACAGGCATGCACCACCATACCTGGCCAGACTAGTTTTAAAGTGTGTGCGTTCCCTAGCTCCAAAACCAGTCTGATTTTTAAGAAAGTAAAATTGTTGCCAGGAACAATAGCACACCTGTAAATCAAGTGACTTGAAAGGCTGAAGCAAGAGGACCAGAATTAAAGCCCAGCCTCAGCAACTTAGCAAGATCCTGTCTCATAAAAGGAAAAATAAAAAAGGGATGTAGCTCAGTGGTCGAGCACCCCTTTGTTCAATCTCCAGTACTGACAAAAAAATCCCCCACTACATATACACACATACATATACTAAAATGTTATAGACAAACTACTTCCTCCTATTGACCTTCAGGGTTACTTTTACATATTGGTTCTCAAATAATTACTTCCTTTATTTTGATAAGAATTGTGTGCTAGGGAGCCATAGTAAACATTGTATGTCAACAGAGCAATTAAGTAATCAAATTGATTAAAATATGAGTGTGAAGACCTGGCTATGTCATGTTCCTCCTTAACACTTAAAAATACTCAAGATATTTTGAAGATTTGAACTTTTCTAGGTATTTACATCATCTCACGCTACTGTTGTATTTTAAACTTTCTTTTTGGTAAAATAATAAAATTATAGTAGTTATATGATCTGAGTTTTTCCCCATCTTACTTTAAAACTAGAGGTAGGAGCCAAGTGTTGAGGCACACACCTGTGATCCCAGCAACTTGGGAACCTGAAGCAGGAGGATTGCAAGTTCAGGGCCAACATCAGCAACTTAGTGAGGCCCTAAAGACCCTGTCTCAAAATAAAACATTAAAAAAAAAAAAACTGCTGGGGATGTGGTTTGCTGGTTAAGCAACCCTAGGTTCAATGCCCAGTACAAAAAAATAAATAAATAAAATAACTAGAGGTAGGGCTCGGGATGTGGCTCAATGGTAGAGTGCTTGTCTATCATATGTAAGGATATAGATTTAATCCCCATCACTGGGGGAAAAAAAAGAGGGCTAGAGATGGTTTGTGGTTGCTTACCTTGGATAAAAAATAAGTCAGAAATTCTCTCAGATAGAAAGAAGAAAGTTATTCATTAGATAATTTCTTAATGTTTGCATAATCTTGTGTAGTTTGTGTTTTTCTCATCTCAGATCAGCCAACATTTAAAAATGAAATATTAAGTGTAATGAACAGAATATTTAAATGTAATCCATGTATAGATTGGCAAAATACCTAAAAAATAAAATCATAGTAACTTGCTGAGTAATTTATTTTGAATGATTTTATCATTTTTATGTATTTTCTGAATTTCTACAAAGTACATACTTAGCACTTAGTATAATCAAGAAAAATTTTCATGCGTTCTTACGTAGTTACTACTTTTTAAACTAGGTTTGCTCTTTATATACTGATTATTTATTTTTAAATAACCCAGAGCATCAAAGAACTTTTTTTTTTTTTTTTTTTGGTACTGGAGATTGAACTCAGGGGCACTCGACCACTGAGCCACATCCCCAGCCCTATTTTGTGTTTTATGTAGAGACAGGGTCTCATTGAGTTGCTTAGTGCCTCGCCGTTGCTGAGGCTGGCTTTGAACTCGCGATCCTCCTGTCTCAGCCTCCCTAAGTGCTGGGATTACAGGCGTGAGCCACCGCGCCCGGCCAAAGAACTTTTTAAGAAACAAAGTTTCCTCTTTAAACTCTTAAAATTACTTATTTGTAGACATTCTGGTTTCCTCTAAAAGTAACTGTCCCTTTCAGGATTCAAAATTATGCAGAATAGAGCTTGATAAGTCTGAATTGGAAAACTCAGGATTTGACAGAATGAGTGAAGAAGAGCTCCTAGCAGCTGTCTTAGAGATCAGTAAGAGAGAAGCTTCGCCTACACTCAGTCATGAAGATGATGATAAACCAACCAGCAGCCCAGATACTGGCTTTGCAGAAGATGATATTCAAGAAATGCCTGAAAATCTGGACACTATAGAAACTGAGAAGCCCAAAACAATCACAGATCCAGGTAGGTTTTTTGTTGCTGTTTTGTTGTCTTGTGGTGCTATGGATTGAACGCAGAGCCTCGTGCACACTAAGCAAGCTCTGTATCATATGTAAGGATATAGATTTAATCCCCATCACTGACCTACATCCCCAGCCCAGCCAGTTAGTTTTAATGAAGATAAGCATTTTAAAGCATAAGTGTGTTCCAAAGCCTTGTTGTGACAAATGACTTCTAAATAGTCCAAGTCTAGGATCTTAGAAATAAAGGAATAGTGGAATATCACAAGATTTTTATTTTCTACATTTGCAGAGTCAAGGCCTTTTCCATTTCAAATTATTTTATAATCAAATAAAATAAGAATTTGTGTATCCTTAGTTTAACTGGAAACAAAAAGCTGATGCAAGCTGAACGTGTCCGCATTCCTCTTCTGTTGTTAAACTTTATAATGACTACCTACAGATATCATTGGTTAATGTTAGTGCTTGATAATCTATTCCAATGGAGGTGAACATAATGTTATCAAAATCACTAACAAGTGGTTCACACTAGAGCAGCTTTGGGGAGGACAGTCTTATTTAATAAATACACTTCATGTCTTTGTTCTCTGTGGATCCTCTGTTCTTTTTTTTTTTTTTATAATGTTGTATTTTTTATACCTTTATTTATTTGTTTATATTTATGTGGTACTGAGGATCGAACCTAGTGCCTCATGCATGCTAGGCAAGCGCTCAACCACTGAGCTACAGCCCCAGCCCCAGCCCATGGATCCTCTATTCTTGACTTGCCACATTCCTCAGTGAAATGTAGGTCATTATTGTATTACCTGTTTCTTTAACTTCACTACTCCATTCACCTTACTGTAACTGAAACCTGAAGACATTTCTTTTTGTTTTCCCCCACATTTGGAAAATATTGAACCAAAGACAAAAGGTAGATGAGTATGACGAACCTTCCCCCACCCCTTGTATCCATCACCCAGTTTCAGTAATTATCAGAAAAAAGCCAATTTTGGGGCTGGGGTTGTGGCTCAGTGGTAGAGCGCTTGCCTAACGTGTGAGGCACTGGGTTCCATCCTCAGCACCACATAAAAATAAACAAAATAAAGTTTTTTTAAAAAAGCCAATTTTGTTTCATCTATACCTGAAGGCACTTCTCTATCCTATCCCCTGGATTATTTGAAATGAATCATAGATGTTATATCAGTTCATCAGTAAGAATTTCAGTATCTCTGAAAGTAAGAACTCTTGTTTTTGTTGTTGTTTTGGTTTGTTTTTTGGTTGGTTGGTTGGTTGGTTTTTTTTAAACCACCCTTTTCCTGGTTACCCATTGCTGTCTCCTTTCATCCTACAAAAATCCAAACTCCTTTGAAGTACATGACATCAGATTTTGCCGCCTGCTTCCTCTTCCTTTAGTTCTAGTTTTCTTTACCTTCCAGTCATTCCCATTGATGTTTTTAGGTACTTCAGCATCCTCATAAATGATCCTTTAAACAGTTTGTTTTCTCAATTTTGGGGTGGGGGGGGTACTGGGGATTGAACTCAAGGGTACTGGACCACTGAGCCATATCACCATCCCTATTTTGTGTTTTATGTAGAGACAGGGTCTCACTGAGTTGCTTAGTGCCTCACTGTTGCTGAGGCTGGCTTTGAACTCGAGATTCTCGTTTCTCAGCCTCCCAAAGTGCAGGGATTACAGGTGTGCACCACCACGCCTGGCTTCAATTCTTGATCTTAATTTCAAAGATCTTTTCTGTCTCAATTTCTCACTCACAGAAGTCATATCCTGGACGGGTATTTCTCACAGTGTGTCCCTAGACCATTATCAGTATCACCTGGGGATTTGGCTGGAAATACCTTTTGGCCCCTCCCCAGACTCAATAACTGAGAAACTGTGTGGGAATCACTTGTGCCCTCCAAGTGATTCTGTTGGGCACCAAAAGAGAATCACTCCTCTAGACTTTGTCATCATTGGTAACTGTAGTATCTTTGTGATCTTTTTTTTTTTTTTTTTAATTTTTTTTTTAGTTGTTGATGGATCTTTATTTTATTCATTTATGTGGTGCTGAGGATCGAACCCAGTGCCTCACGCATGCAAGGCAAGCGCTCTACCACTGAGCTACATCCCCAGCCCTCTTTGTGATCTTTATTTCAAATATCCTTCTCTAACCCTTCTTTCCTTCTAGCTTACCTGGTATCATATTCTTGCTTTAACAAGACCTCCAGTCCATTACTCTTCCTTCTTGGCTATCACTATCTTCCTCTTTATTGCTACTTACTTCCTTACTCAACCTGTGTGTCATATTTTAGTATTCTATGTCCTCTTCTGTCACAGAACCCCAATTTACTACCTTTTCCATGCCTTTCTCAAGCAGCTAAAGATTGCAGTCCCTGTGATCTCTTCCTGAAATCTCTGGTTCTCCTTTTATACACACTAGGCTTGTGAATTAGGTGTACATTTTTCAAAGAAAATAGATGCAAACACATGAAAACTCTGCTTGGTGTTATTTATTTTTATGTGGTGCTGAGGATCGAACCCAGTGACTCACACTTGCAAGGCAAGTGCTCTACCACTGAGCTATAATCCTAGCCCCACTGCTTTCATTTTTGATGCTATGGGATAAGTATCCCTGTTCTTGTTTAAAGTAAGTTCTTCTACTCATTGCAGGCATCTTACACCCTTGTGCCTTCCCAGTTCTCTTGCCATCAAGTCCTCCCTTTCTTTTAAGTTACCCTCATTGTGCCTAATATCACCCAAGTTTAGAAAACCCCTTGGTAGCCCTTGTAGTACACTGAGCTCCATATAGACAACTCTGGGGCAAGTGAGAGCCAGGTACATGCTGGCCATTGCCTCACTGAGGAAAAATAACTAAACATGGGCAGAGGAGTCCTCATAAGGAATATACGAAGAGAACCACCCAGATGGCTCTCGTTTTTAACAAATACTCAGAGGTAGAAGAGCATATCTGCTTAAAGAAAAAGGAAATTTGAAGACATGGCAAAGGCAGGCAAGGTCTGTTATAAAAGAAATGAAAACCTTTGTCTCTCCTAAACCTCAGTGCACTTGTAGACATCCTTTGGCCTCTTACTTTGTTCTGATTATCACCCAAAATTCAAAGGAGAATGCCCCAGCCTTCCCATTGCTAACATTACAAAGCAATTGGGAGAAATATGAATAACATTGCTGCAAATGACCATCAGCTTTATGAACAGAAGGCTGGTCATCTGAAGGAAAATACAAAAAAGATATCGCTGTACCTCAAGGTAAAGGAAAACCTAAAAACGACAAAAATGGAAATTGCCATAGCTGAAAACAAGGAAAAGGAGGAAGATGAAGACGATGATAAATAAGTTTATAAAAGCATTTAACCTGTATGTATACAGTTCCACTCCTTTGAAAGAAAAAAAAATTGAAATGTAAATCTGTAAAATTTGCCCACCACTATCTATCTAATACTGATTCCACTTTTCCTTCACCAGTTTTTGTCTTCTGCATATCAGGAAATAGTACCATCTATCCAGTTTCTCAGGCCAAAAAATGTTTAATTTGTTTTACTTCATATCTTGCATTCAGTCCATCAATAAATCCAGTCAACTGGACCTCCAACATATGTCCTGAATTCAACCATTTATAACATTTTGTGGCAAAAACTCTAGCCTTACATCTTTGACCTGGACTAGTATAGCTGATTCCTAAATAATATCTCTTCCACTTTTTTCCCCTCGTAGACCTTTTATAAACAAAACAGCCAAAATAATCTTTCCAAAGCCTAACTCACACCATGTCAGTCTCATACTTAAAACTTATTGTGACTTCTCAGTCCACTTAATATAGAAGTGCAAGCTGCTGCTTATGGCCTGTCTCCATTCTCCCCCACTTTCAGTCTGCTGCCTTTGCCACCTGGCCTTCCCTGTGTCCCTCAAATGCTAAGTTCATTCTCATCTCAGAACCCTGGCACTTAGGCTCCTTGAGGGCAAGGGCACTCTTGCTTTTTTATATCGCCAGCTTGTAACAGTGCCTAGCAAATAGTGGATTCTCAATGAATATTTGTGATGCAACAGATTGGCCATGTGGTGAGTCACCTGAAGAGAGGCAGAAGACTAGCTCAGTAAGGTTTCATAATCTCCAGGCACAAGCCAGAGGGAATTGTGTGCACATAGTCTCAGGAGAAAGGCCATGCAAGTTAGTGGACCTAGAAAAAGTTCAGAATGATCTGCATGACTGGAGCATAGTGCTCAAGGGAAGAAGCAGAAAGTGAGACTTAAAGCCAGGCATACTGTAAAGGAGTTTGGACTTTTATTTCAGAAGCATTAGGAAGTTACTGGATATTTTAAGCAAACAAGTGTTTGATAAAGATTCATGTTTTCAAAAAAGATTATTCTGGCCACGATATAGCACATAAATTAGGAAGAACCAGAGTAATCCTGTGAAACCTGTTAGGAAGTTATTTGAAGGTCCAGGCAAATAGTTAATGGTGCTGTAAGCCAAGATTTGGGCTTAGAAAGAAAAGTTGATGGATTTAAAAGATAGGAAATAATGATATATCTGAGGTGAGTAATAAATGAGGGAGAAGTCACAAATGACCCTCGAGTTTCTGTTTTTACAGAAAAGCAAACGTGTAGACAGTGATCTGATTCACTGAAAAATACCCAATATAGGAAAAGGAGCAGGTAAGGAAGAGCAAATGATATATTCAGTTTAAGACTGTTGAGTTTTTACACATGGCTCCCTTTTTATACATTGTATAAGGTTTGTTTTTTTTTTTTAAGGCTTCCTGGAATTGAGTTTTTTCTATTTCTTTTTTTAAAAATATTTTATGTATTTATGTATGTAGTGCCAAGAACTGAACCCAGTGCCTCTCATGTGCTAGGCAAGCACTCTACCACTGAGCCACAACCCCAGCCCTACATTGTATAAGTTTGTTTGTTTCTTTCTTTTTTAAGAATACTCACTGCAGCATTCTTTTTTTTTATTCTTTTTTTAAGTTGTTGATGGACCTTTATTTATTTATATGTGGTGCTGAGAATTGAACCCAGTGCTTCACACATGCTAGGCAAGTGCTCTACAACTCAGCCATAACCCCAGCCCCTGTGTAAGTTTCTTAAAGGTGGATTATTCTCCGTAGTCATATTTGTCCTTGTAGTTATTTCTGTACCTGTCTGATAATATTGTGCTACAGACAAATATATATATTGAATTTTGCATCTCAAAGGAAACTTTATCTCTTTTCATATCTATCACTAGTATAATTCAGGATTGTCTGAGGTACATTGGTATGTTGCATGCTGAAAATTATTGGTTAAGAAAAATCATTGTCACCTTTTTTAAAAGTTTGGATATAAAAGTAATTATGCTCATTTTATAATTTAATATAGCAACCTCCACCCTCAGATCTTCCTTCCACAGAAATACTTATCATCAACTAACTTTGTATGTCTCAATTTAAAATTTCCAGAAGAGATCTGATTGAGTCAAATACCCATTCCTAGTCCAATAAGCAAAGGCCATAGGAACTGGCCAGACTATCTAGACTTTGGAGCTTCAGGCCATTGGAAAGCCTCTTCCTCTAATAATGGAGGAGAGGAAGAAATGGTTTCCAGTGTAATTGTTTTTTTAATGGGTATTAGCTATAATGTAATTGTATTTTAAGAAACAATTGGAGCACTCCTGTAATCCCAAAAGCTCGGGAGGCTGAGGCAGGAGGATCACGAGTTCAAAGCCAGCCTCAGCAAAAGCAAGGCCCTAAGCAACTCAGTGAGACCCTGTCTCTAAATAAAATATAAAGTATGTCTGAGGATGTGGCCTAGTAGTAAAGTACCCCTGAGTTCAATCCCTGGTACCCAAAAAGGAAGAAAAAAAGAAACAGTTGGAGCCAGGTGTGGTGGCACACATCTATAATCCCATCAACACCAAAAGCTGAAGCAGGAGGAACATAAGTTCTAGGTCAGCCTCAACAACTATCAAGGCCCTAAGCAATTTAGCAAGACGCTGTCACAAAATAAAAACAACTGGGGATGTGGCTCAGTGGTTAAGCACCCCAGGTTCAATCCCTAGTACCAAAAAGGGAACAATTGGAACATTAGTACTTCATAAATTCTGAATTTCTTTTCCTCCTCCTGTGAATATTCAGCATTCATTTTAGTGATATTCATTCAGCTGTTTAGTATAATCAAAAATAACTAGGTGTGTGGCTCAAGCCTGTAATCCCAGCACTTAGGGAGGCTGAGACAGGAGAATCGCGAGTTCAAAGTCAACCTCAGCAATGGCGAGGCACTAAGCAACTCAGCGAGACCCTGTCTCTATATAAAACACAAAATAGGGCTGGAGGTGTGGCTCAGTGGTCGAGTGCTCCTGAGTTCAATCCCCAGTACCAAAAAAAAAAAAAACTAGGTGTGATTTCTAAAATCTAGATGCTGTAAGCTTCAGAGTTATTTGTACAATAGAAAAGTATTAAAATGCAGTATTGGGGTAGGTAATACACTAATAAATAGTCACACAGAATGATTGTGTAGCTGGGCACCGTGGCACACACCTTAGAATCCCAGTGACTGGGGAAGCCTCAAGGATCACAAGTTCAAGGCAAGCCTCAGCAGTTTAGTGAGACCCTGCCTCAAAAAATAAAGGAAGTACTGGGGATGAAGGTTGTGATAGAGTTCAATCACCAGGACCATAAACAAAATGGGTTGGGATGAGGCTCGGAGGTAGAGCCTCCTGGGGTTTAATCCCAGGAGGGGATAAATAAATAAAATTATTTATTTATTTAAATAGATTACTTATTTATTTAAATAAATGTATAAAGGTAATACTTATTGACTGAGTAAATTCTTTTTATAGGAATTGCATTAATTTGTGAGGATGAAAAATTGTTACCTTGTATATTGATACATACATCTTTATTTAAGAGTCCTCTTTTTTTCCCCACTCTTATCTCTATTAAAAATTGTAAAGGCAGAGCCGGCGCAGTGGCGCAAGCCTGTAATCCCAGTACTTAGGGAGGCTGAGACAGGAGAATCGCGAGTTCAAAGCCAGCCTCAGCAAGGGCGAGTTGCTAAGCAACTCAGTGAGAACCCTGTCTCTACATAAAACACAAAATAGGGCTGGGGATGTGGCTCAGTGGTCAAGTGCCCTGGGTTCAATCTTCAGTACCAAAAAAAAAAAAATTGTAAAGGCGGGGCGTGGTGGCACAGGCCTGTAATCCCAGCACTTTGAGAGGCTGAGATAGGAGAATTGCAAGTTCAGAGCCAGCCTCAGCAACAGCGAGGCGCTAAGCAACTAAGCAACTCAGTGAGACCCTGTCTCTACATAAAACACAAAATAGAGCTGGGAATATGGCTCAATGGTCGAGTACCCCTGAGTTCAATCCTCGGTACCAAAAAAACTTGTAAAGAAATACAAGGCTTGAGCAGGGCGCAAGCCTGTAATCCCAGCACTTAGTGAGGCTGAGACAGGAGAATCGTTAGTTCAAAGCCAGCCTCAGCAACGGTGAGGCGCTAAGCAACTCAGCGAGACCCTGTCTCTACATAAAACACAAAATAGGGCTGGGGATGTGGCTCAGTGGTCGAATGCCCCAGAGTTCAATCTCCAGTACCAAAAAAAAAAAAAAAGAAAGAAATACAAGGCTTGTTTAATTTTCCTCCTGTTGGTGCTGAGAATTAAAGCCCAGGCTTTTATATGTACATGTGCCCTACCACTGAGCAACTCTCCCATCCCCTGGTTGATTATTAATGTGAAAATGCATTCAGTTAATCTATAGTGTAATAAATGGGAACATCTCAATAATAGTTAAATGGGTAGGGATCAAGCCCACGTTCCACCACTGAGCCACACCCTCAGCTCAGCCCTGAGCCTAATTCTTACTTCACTTGCTGTAACCGATACTTTAGTACTTGGTCATATGATACTATGACCTATGAATATGAATATTTGTTCTTCCCTATCCTTAACCATTGTGTGCTTCTGATGATCAGTTAAGTTTCATAAGCATTGCTATAAATCACTTTCTCAACCAAGTGCACTTTTGCCCTTTAGGGGACATTTGGCAAGTATCTTTCATTTTTGGTTGTCACAGCTGGAGAGAATGAGTACTACTGGCACCTAGTAGGCAGAGACAAGGGATCCTGCTAAAATTTTACAGTGCACAAGATGGACTCTTCCCTGCCTCCAAAACACTCATCCACCTAAGTTGTCAGTAGTCCTAAGGTTAAGAAACCTTGATGTATGAGCTGGGTGTGGTGGTGTGCACCTGTAATCCCAGTGGCTAGGGAAGATTATGAGTGCAAAGCCAGCCTGAGCAACTTAGCAAAGCCCTAATAACTCAGCGAGACCCTGAGGTCTCGGTTAAGGGCTGGGTTAAGTACCCCTGGGTTCAATCCCCAGTACTAAAAAAAAGAAAGAAACACTGATGTAGATACAGTAGTGGTGAGATGGAATTATATGTCCAAACAAGTTAGATGAAGGTAGGATAAATTACTCTCCGAACAGTAGATGTCACTCTAGTGTAGAAGTTTCTGTTTTCCAGAGAGAATTTTCCAAAATAATGTTATGTTCTGCTTCCTCAGATCCTGACAGTTTTACTGAGATCACAAAAGACTGTGATGAGAATAAAGAAAACAAAACTCCAGAAGGATCTCAGGGAGATGTTGATTGGCTCCAGCAGTATGATATGGAGCGTGAAAGGGAAGAACAAGAGCTTCAGCAAGCATTAGCTCAGAGCCTTCAAGAGCAAGTAAGAGATTTTCTATTGCTATTTTCTCTATACCTATATTTCCCAAGAAATAGAATAATAATAAAAATAACTAACATGCATTGATTAATTACTATGTCAGGCATTGTTCCAGGTAATTTATATACATTAAATTATTGGTACACCAAAACAAAACAAATCTATCTGACTGGAGCCACAGATGCAGAATCTGTATTGTTCTTACTGAAACACAGCATGGAATTAACATTAAACTTAAATAAAACAGGGCTGGCATTGTAGCTCAGTGGTAGAATGCTTGCCTCGCATACATGAGGTACTGGGTTTGATCCTCAGCACCACATAAAAATAAACAAAATAAAGATATTGTGTCCATCTACAACTAAAAAAAATATTTAAAAAAAAATCTTTTAAAAACCCTAAATTTAAAATGCCCCCCAAAAAACTCAAAATCTTATTTGGGGCTTGCTTTGGGTTTGAAATATATATGTCAGTAGACTTTCCTACTTTGAAAATCCAGTTGCAACAGAATGTACTGTCAGTTATGTTTGATACTATAGTTTATTTTCATGCTAAAGCAAAATGGGATGTTAGAGATTATTCCCATTCCAACCTTATTTTGCAAGCTGTGGAAACAGCAAATATGCTACCATGATTTTATCATTAATATTTTAAGAGAGTTTATTTATTCTGGTTATTTTCTCACAATATGAATCTTTTCCTATGATTTTTTTTTTCTTTTTTCTCCCCCCTTTTCTCCCCAGGACCTTGTGCTTGCTAGGCAAGCACTCTACCACTGAGCAACATTTCCAACCATTTCTGTCTTGTTTTTGAGAAAGGGTCTCCCTAAGTTGCCTCAAAGTTGCAATTCTGCCTCAGCCTACTGAGTAGCTAGAATTACAAGCATGTGTCACCACACCCAGCATTCTATGAATTATTTGAATATAAAATTCTCAGAAAAATTATGTGAAATCTAACTTTCAGATTTTGGTAATAGAACATTTATCTGTTCTTTGCTTTATGTAGTAATCTGTTCTGATTTTTTTTTACATTTTTATTGTTGTTTTGATTTGTTTTGCTTTTGTGGTGCTGAGGATCTAACCTAGGGTCCTTATATGCTAGGCAAATACTCTGCCACTAAAGTACATCTCCAGCCCCTTAGAAACATTACCTCTAATGTAAAACACCAAAAATGTGAAAAGAAGAAGAAAAAGAGAAAGAAATAAAGACCTCGCCAAGGTCTAATTTCTTTTTTCTTTCTTTTTTTTTAATATTTTTTAGTTGTAGATGGACACAGTACCTTTTTTTAATTTATCTTTATGTGGTGCTGAGGATCACTCACATGCTAGGCAAGTGTTCTACCACAGAACCATAACCCCAGCCCCCCGAAGACCTAATTTCCTAGCGTTCCTTATAAAAGAAAACATGAACACCTCTCATTTTCTTTTTTCCTGTCAACTGACTCAGTGAAAAACAGCCTATTTTTCTCAAATGTAAGAATAGGATTATAAGATGAAGTATCTAGTTTGGTATATCTGTATCATTCTGTTAATAACTCAGTGTTTTTACCTGTTTGTTTCAGAATACTTACAAGTATAAACTCAAATACATTATATATTTTTCTTTAGTCGTGCTTTTTTTTTTGGTACCAGAGATTGAACCCAGGCGCTTAACCACTGAGCCACATCCTCAACCTTTTTTTGCATTTTATTTAGAGACAAGGGCTTTACTGAGTTACTTAGAGCCTCAGCCTCCCAAGCCACTGGGATTATAGGCATGCACCTGCCCCAGCCATGTATCTTTTTTTTTTTTTTTTTTTTTAATTTTTTTTAGTTGTAGATGGACACAAATGTCTTTGTTTTATTATGTGGTGCTGAGGATTGAACCCAGTGCCTCCCACATGCAAGGCAAGCGCTCTGCCACTGAGCTACAATCCCAGCCCCCATGTATCATTTTTTAATTATCTTTTCTCTGGAAATGAGGATGGAAAATTTTTTTTAGACTCAACATTTTTGTATTATTTTTTATAAGTAACATAGTTGTCTAGTTTGTGACATTTTGAGGAGATATTAGAGATACCATTTTTTATTATTCATTTACTTTTTTTTGCAGTACTGGGAATGAAACCCAGGGCCTTGCCCTGTTTTACCATTAAGCTACATCTCCAACCCCTGAGGTACTGTTTCTTTCTTAAAAGAACCTCAGATACATCAGAAAAATAACATGGCCTGGAGCAGTGAGTGGCACATGCCTGTAATCCCAGAGACTCGGGAGGCTGAGGCAGGAAGATCACAAGTTCAAAGGCAGCCTCAGCAAAACCCCTGTCTCTAAGTAAAATATAAAAAAGGGCTGAGGATGTGGCTCGGTGGTTAAGTGCTACTGAGTTTAATCCCCGATAGCAAAAGAAAAAAGGAAAAGAACGTTCTTTTAACATTGTTCCCAAGCATCTGCTATGGGTCTTCTTCAGCAAGAATAAAAATAGAAGTTGGGCACAGTGGTGCATGCCTGTAATCCCAGCAGCTCAGGAGGCTGAGGCAGGAGGATCATGAGTTCAAAGCCAACCTCAGCAAAAACGAGTCTCGAAGCAACTCAGTGAGACTCTGTCTCTAAATAAAATACAAAAGGGACTGGGGTTATGGCGCAGTGGTAGCGTGCTGGCCTAGCATGCGTGAGGCACTGGGTTCGATCCTCAGCACCACATAAAAATAAAATAAAGCTATTGTGTCCACCTACAACTAAAAAATAAATATTTTAAAAAAATAAAAATAAAAAAATAAAATACAAAAAATAAGGCTGGGGGGTGTGGCTCAGTAGTTGAATGCCCTTGTTCAATCGCCAGTACCAAAAAAAGAAAAAGAAAAAAGAATAAAAATAGAAATTATATATAATATTTTGTGGAAATATTGTTTATTTTGCTGTCACAGACAGGGCTAGACACTGAGTGGTTTTTTTATTGACAAGCCAGCTGTCACTGACAAGAGGAATTATCATTTAAGCCTTTTTAGCCCCCAAGGTTGTGTAAGAGAAGTATTGGAAAAAGTAAAGACCTTCTTTTCACATCTCTGAGAACATCACATTCCAAATATCCATTAAGTTACTGAAAGCATTGTTAGCAAATACTGCGAGAGAAATTTTTCCTCATTAAATGTGTCTAATAAATACCTCTTTAACTACATTAGTTTTTGTTCTTGTCCCTTTAGGAGGCTTGGGAACAGAAAGAAGATGATGACCTCAAAAGAGCTACAGAATTAAGTCTTCAAGGTATGGAGATCATTTTAATTACATTTTTCTAAATGGTAAAATGTATGACACGTAGAACATATAAAATGTGTTAAGAATAACAAATTTGAGCCCCTCTAGGTACAGAAGTAGAGCCTTCAAAGTTACCTATATGTCTCTCCCTTTCCTTCCTCTCAGAGGAAATAACTATTCTAACACTTGTATTTAACTTTAGCTTTCTTTTTTAAAAATGATTTTTACTATCTATAACCTTATTCCTAAACAGCATATTTTTCAATCTTAAAAATTCAAATAGCAAGAACAATCTGTTTAATGAAAGGCTAATGTTTCTACTGCTAAGATGCCTGGAAGAGGGCTAGATGTAGCTCAGTGGTAGAGCACTTGCCTAGCATGCATGAGGCTTTGCATTCAATCTCCAATACTGGAGGAAAAAAAAAAGAATCCTAGGAGAATGTAAATGTGACTTCAGTGTTCTCATGAATTTTCAGGAGCTTACTCTGAAATCAGTGGGCAGTCCTGAGTGAGTATTCAGTAGCACAAGGTTCACATAGTCACAGCATTTGGCAAAACTAATATGTAGACAAGGTATTGGAAGCCCAAAGAGAGATGTAGTCACAGAGACTAGGCTGACCTACTGTTTTCCATTTCTGAAATCACAGTGGTCATTTTCCAGCTCTCAGATCAAAGTTGAACACTTTACTAAATATTTAGTAGTAAATATTTCTGTCTGATCTAGTCACCAAGGTGTGATGGTGAGTGTAAGGATTTCACTGGCATTCGGTTGAGACAGTTACAAATAAGGATCCCAGCTAGGCTCACCCAGACATTCTGTCTTCAGGTTAAAAAGATGGTACAATGGTAACAGTGACAGCTGTCTCAAGTTACATCACTCCCGTCCGGACTAGTTGCCCTCTACATCCATGCACAGATACTGAGATGTCCCTAATCATTCTCCTGGAAATTCCCTCTGATGCTCCATTGTTCTGATTTATTTCCTCATTCTTCCTTATTCTTGATCTACTTTTATTAATGGAGAACATCCTCCAATGGTTTTCTTAAGAAAGAAGGCATTGGGCTGGGGCTGTAGCTCAGTGGTAGAGTGCTTGCCTAGCATGCGTGAGGCACTGGGTTCTGTCCTCAGCACCATGTATAAATAGCAAATGAATAAAATAAAGATCCATCAACAACTAAAATAATATTTAAAAAAAAAAAAAAAAGGCATTTAGCCCATGCCTGTAATCCCAGCTACTTACTAGGGAGGCCTCAGCTAATCATAAATCCAAAGCCAGCCTGGGTAACTTAGCAAGGCCCTGTCTCAAAGTAAAATAGAGATGGCAGGCTGGGAGTGTAGCTCAGTGGTAGAGCACTTACCTAGTATGCATGAGGCCCTGATTTTAAACCCTAGTACCGCCAAAAAAAAATGAGAAAAAGGGCACAGCTTAAATATTTTGGAGTCCTTACAAGTTTTATTCTACCATAGTATTTGATAGTTTGGCTAAATATGGAATTCCTAGTTTGCAGTCATCATGAAAGCGTTCATTCATAAGCAGAGTTGCTATATGAAAAGACATAAACTTTTCTTGATGTGACCTTGTTTTCTCTGGAAGCTTATAGGACATTCTGTTTCTTTCGTCTTTTTTTGTCATGCTTGTGGTTAAACCCAGAGCCTCACATATACTTGGCAAGCACTCTTCACTGAACAACATCCCCAGCTCTTCTCTTTTTTCCCATTGTGACGAAGTTTCACAATAATGCCTAGGAATCCTTTTAATCTATAAACCTGTGTTCTTCAATTCCAAAAAATGTTTTTGCTCATTTCCTTCCTTCCTCTTTTTTTTTTTTTTTTTTTTTTTTTTTTTTTTTGATACCAGGGATTGAATTTGGGAATACTTGACCACTGAGCCACACCCCCAGCCCTACTTTGTATTTTATTTAGAGACAGGGTCTCACTGAGTTGCTTAGCACCTCACCATTGCTGAGGCTGGCTTTGAACTCTCACTTCTCCTGTCTCAGCCTTCCAGAGTGCTGGCATTACAGGTGTGCGCCACTGTGCCTGGCTCTTCGTTCTCTTTTTAAAGCTCCTGTAATCCAGACCTCCTGGGCTGGACCTTAATTTTCTCATCTCTTCAAAAAAATTTTTTTTTTTTTTTTTTTTTTTTTTTTTGATACTGGGGATTAAACTCAGGGACACTCAACCACTGAGCCACATCCCCAGCCCTATTTTGTGTTTTATGTAGAGACAGGGTCTCACTGAGTTGCTGAGCGCCTCGCCATTGCTGAGGCTGGCTTTGAACTCGCAATTCTCCTGTCTCAGCCTCCCTAAGTGCTGGGATTACAGGCTTAAGCCACCGCGCCCGGCTTCATCTCTTCTAAATTTCAATCTTTCTGTCATTTTGCTATACTCTGGAAAGTTTCTCCAACCTTGTCTCCTACTATAAACCTTCTGTTGTATTTATTTCTACTATTATCTCTAATTTTCAAGAGCTATTTTATGAATGTTCTTTTTTTTAATACCTTCTTTGTTTCATAGTAGTCATAACATCTAAATCCTCTGAGGATATTGTATATTGTTAATTTGTTTGTCTGAAATTTTCTTCCCCCTGAGTAGATTGTCTTTCCTTCAGATTGCTCTATCCCTTGTGTTTCTATTGTCAATATTCTTTTTTGGAGGGGTACCAGGAATTGAAGTGAAAGGCACTCGACCACTGAGCCACATCCCCAGCCCTATTTTGCATTTTATTTAAAGACAGGGTCTCGCTGAAATGCTTATAGCACCTTGCTTTTGCTGAGGCTGGCTTTGAATTCTCAGTACTCCTGCCTCAGCCTCCCAAGCCACTGGGATTACAAGCATGTGCCACTGTGCCCAGCTAGTCTTTATGTTTTTTGTTAGAGGATTTCTTCATATATCCAGTAATCCTTGGCTGTCAGCTCATGGTTAAGAATGGAAGACTGGGCTGGGATTGTAGCTCAGCAGTAGAGCGCTTGCCTCGCATGCGTGAGGCCCTGGGTTCGAGCCTCAGCAGCACATACTAAGCAATAAAATAAAGACAGTGTGTCCATCTACAACTAAAAAATATATATATTTATAAAAAAAAAAACAATGGAAGACTAAAAAAGTGATTGGAATCTCTAAGCACATTAATAGATAAGACTTGTTAATTTTGAGTTTTATAGGGTGAGACTTTTGGGGAGATGATGTTAGTATTTAGAACCTTTTCCTTAGGCTAGTCAAGTTCTTTTTTTGTGGGGGGTAGGTACTAGGTATTGGACTCAGTGGTACTTAACCACTGAACCACATCCCCAGTCCTTTTTATGTTTTATTTTGAGACAAGGTCTCGCTAAGTTGCCGAGGCTGGCCTTGAACTTGCAATCCTCCTTCCTCAGCCTCCCAAGTCTCAGATTACAGGCATGCACCACCATGCCCGGCCATATAAAGAAGATTTTCCCAATCTCTTGGCTTAGCCTAAAGATGAATGAGGTGACTCAGAGCCAAGGTGACTTTGGGAGCCAAGTATAAAGTGATAAGAACTGGAGGTGTGGGAGTCTTTGTACTCATCATTGGACATGCAAACTATCAATACTCCTCTATTTTCAGTACTGCACTCGTGATCTCACCTGTGCTTGGCATCCCCCAATCTAGAGACTGTTTTACCCTCTCCAGAGAATAAAGATCTAGACTTTTGTCATTGTGCAGCAACATGAAGTTGGGGGAAGTGGATGTAGGAGTTTGTTTCTCAAGCAGCTTTCGCTCAGTCTTTATTATCTCCCCTCCTTAGCCTCCAATTTCAGAAGTACCTGGTACTTCCATGTCTTCTATCTTCGAATATTCAGTGATGTAAATTGGATTGGTTCTCAGCTATTCTCTTGCTGGCTGGGATTGGCTTTGGCTTTCTTAGGTCTGCAGAATCAGTCACCCATGTATTTTCAGGTTCCAGAATTTTGATGCTGTGTTCTCTTTTCCATTTCTTCCCATTCTTAAGTGTTCAGTCCTCTGCTATGATTTTAATGGTGTCAATTATATTTTAAAGAAATTAACCATTTATGTACAAATGCTCCTGGGATTCTTTATTTGAAATCATTAGTGAGGGGCTGGGGTTGTGGCTCAGTGGTAGAGCGCTTGCATAGCACACGTGGGGCACTGAGTTCGATCTTCAGCATGATATAAAAATAAATAAAGATATTGTGTCCATTTACAACTAAAAATAATGTTAAAAAATATTTTTTTTTGGTTGTAGATGGACACAATAACTTTATTTATTTTTTTATGTGGTGCTGAGGATCGAACCCAGTGCCTCATGCATGTGAGGCAAGCGCTCCACCACTGAGCCACAATCCCAGCAAAGAAAAATATTTTTAAAAAATAAAAAAATTGTGGTATATATACACAATGGAATATTACTTAGCCTTAAAGAGGAATGAAATTATCGCATTTGCAGGTAAATGGATGGAGTTGGAGATTATCATTCTAAGTGAAATAAGCCAATCCCAAAAAAACCAAAGGCTGAATGTTTTCTCTGATAAGTGGATGCTAATCCATAACGGGGTCGGGGAGGCACAAGGGAAGAATGGAGGAACTTTGGATTGTGCAGAAGGGAGTGAGGGGAAGGGAGGAGGTATGGGGGTGGAAAAGATGGTGGAATGAAATAGACATTATCACCCTGTGTACATGTATGATTACAAAAATGGTGTGTCTTTGTATCGTGTACAACCAGATAAATTAAAAGTTTTGCTCCATTTGTGTACAATGTGTCGAAATACATTCTACTGTCATGTATAACTAATTAGAACAAATAATAAAGAATAAAAACTAAAAAATCATTAGTGAAGACAAATTCTTCCAGTGGGGATGCATATTAAAGAAAAGAAAAAGCCATATGCAGTGGTGAAGGAAGAGTGAGAGAGAAAGAGCTGGGGGTTAGAGCTCAGTGGTAGAGCACCTCTGGGTTCAATTCCCAGTAGCATGAAAGAGAAGAAGCCAAGAAGGAGAGGGAGAGATACCAACCTTTCTGTAAGGATAATTTATATTTGCTATTGCCACCTACAGTATGCACCAAATCCTTCAAATCTAGCAGTTTTTATGATACAGAACCTAGTAAACCTAATTATTTGTAATATTATATACTTTTTTTCAGCTTTACTCTTTTCTTATGAGAGTTAGATCCCTTTATCATAGAAATACATTCGAAAGAAAAAATAGTCATTTCTTTTACAGATACCTGTGTCTGCAGTGTTATACCCCAAAATGGGCTGAGTGACTTTGAACCTTAATAATGTATTGTTTGCCTAGAATGATAAAATGTGTACCTCAAGCATTTTATCTTTCAAATCATCTTTTTTTTTTTTTTTTTTTGGTACCAAGGAATGAACTCAGGGGCACTTAGCCACTGAGCCACATCCCCACTCCTCTTTTGTATTTTATTAACAGGGTTTCACTAAGTTGCTTGGGTCCTCAATAAGTTGCTGAGGCTGGCTTTGAACTCATGATACTTCTGTCTCAGCCTCCCAGCCTGCCCGGATTACAGGTGTGTGCCGCCATGCCCAGCCCAAATCATCTCTCTTAATTCAATTCTAAGAACTTTTATGAAATTTTTGTCTCAGCACAGTAGCACTCGCCTGTAATCCTCACTACTCTAGAGACTGATGTGGGAGGAATACAAATTCAAGGCCATCCTGGGCAACTTAGACTGTGTCAAAATAAAAAATAAAAAGAAGCTGAGGATATAGCTCTGTACAGCTAGGTTCAATTCCCAATACCACCAAAAAAGTCATTTGTCTTTCTGTTCTTCAGAATTTAACAACTCTTTTCTGGATGCATTGGGCTCAGATGAGGATTCTGGAAATGAAGATATTTTTGATATGGAGTACACAGAAGCTGAAGCTGAGGAACTAAAAAGAAATGCTGAGGTAATGTTTTATCCCTGAATAGAATTGGTCCGATTGTCATTGTTACTTCTGTCCTTTATTAACATCAACCGCAGGTTCATTTTTGCCCTTTTAGCAACCATCAGATTGTCTTCTTTCTCTCATGTTTGCTATTCATTACTTACATACAAAATTCAGAACAAAACCAGTACATCCTGACCATCTAATGTGCATGTGATAAGAACATGATTATGAGCTTGGCATGGTGGCACACATCTGTAATCCCAGTGGCTCAGGAGGCTGAGGCAGGATGATCATGTGTTCAAAGCCAACCTCAGCAATAGCGAGGCCCTAAGCAACTTACCAAGAGCCTGTCTCTAAATAAAATATAAAAAGGGATGGGGGTATGGTTCAGTGGCTAAGCACCTCTGGGTTCAATCTCCAGTACCAAAAAAAAAAAAAAAAAAAACCCGATGATTATGGTATAAATAAAGGCATATGTATATTAAATTATCTTTAAATTCACCAAGTAACTATATTATCTTTATAGTTAAATAGTGGAAACTGTTGAATTAGTGATGTCAACTAGAGGCTGTTGGTCTCTTTCTTTAAATAATTGCCTTTTCCCCAAAAATTTTAATTATGCATAATCCCACTATCCTGATAAAATTACTATTAGCATTTTGCCATACTCTCTTGTCATCCCCACCTCTACATATGCTTGAAAAATGTTATTTTATTAGTAAAGATTTATCCTGCTGGGCTGGGGCTGTAGCTCAGTGGTAGAACGCTTGCCTAGCATGCACTGAGGCATTGGGTTCAATCCTCAGCACCACATATAGATAATAAATGAATAAAATAAAGATCCATCAACAACTAAAAAAATTAAAAAAAAAAAAAAAAAGATTTATCCTGCTGGTTTAAGACTAATTGTTTATGGGCTGGGTGTATAGCTCACTGGAGGAGGATTTGCTTTTTATGCAAAAGTCCCTGGGTTCAGTCCCCAGTATCACCAAAAGAAGTGGTGGTGGTGGTGTGGTTTTGTCGTGGTTTTTTTTGTTTGTTTGTTTGTTTGTTTGTTTTGGTACCAGGGATTGCTAGTACCTCACACATGCGAGGCAAGCGCTCTACCACTGAGCTACAACCCCAGCCCCCTATTTTATGTTTTATGTAGAGACAGGGTCTCACTGAGTTGCTTAGCCACCTCGCTGTTGCTGAGGCTGGCTTTGAACTTGCGATTCTCCTGTCTCAGCCTCCCAAAGTGCTGGGATTAAAGGCGTGCACCACTGCACCCGGCTATTATGTGCATACTTAGGGGCTGAAAATGAAGTTAACATGTTGCTGATCTACAATTTTTTTATATAACTGAATAATACTGTATTGAATTGATATGCCATTAGCCAGTCTGCTGCTATTGGGTATATTGCTAGTCCCAACTTTTCATTATTCTAGATAATGCAAATAATTTGACACATATACTCTTTCTTCCTCTGAATTATTTCATTAGATTAAATTCTTAGTTGGGAGTGGGTTCTTGGACCAAAGGATATGAAGAGCATAACCAGCCTGACTACACCATGCACACTGAAGCTTACCTCCGTCAGCTTTGATAATAAATTCAAATACAGTGTTTTGCTTTTACTCAAATGAAGAGTCACCCCCACTTCTGTTTTCCAGACTGGAAATCTCCCTCATTCCTATCGGCTCATCAGTGTTGTCAGTCACATTGGTAGCACCTCTTCTTCAGGTAAATGGGCATTTTGATTTTAGCCAGCATTTATCCTTTACTCTATGCTGCTCTTTGCCTAGTTTTGTGAGGTATAAGTTGAATGCTTCAAAAAATAAAAAATAAAATTTAAAAAAAGGCTTTGACCACACTGGATTGTGTGGTTGTATCTGTTTCAGTTTTTCGATTCATAAATGACCTAAATTCCACTGAGTGAAATATATTTATTAAGTTGTTCCAGGCATGATATGGTGCACACTGTAATCCCAGCAACTTGGAAGGCCAAGGCAGGAAATCACAAGTTCAAGGCCAGCCTCCCAACTTAGTGAGGCCCTAAGCAATTTAGCAAGACCCTGTCTCAAAATAAAAAGGACTGGGGAGCTCAGCAGTTAAGTGCCTCTGGTACCAAAAAAAAATTGTCCGTGTGTTTTTCAAATGGATTTTAGAAACATTGTTGAGGATTAGGTAGAAGAGGTAACTGTCAAATTTTTTGTATCTGAGAAAAATTTGTATGTTTTAGAAAACTTTAATTTTCAGATTTTATTTGTTTCAGGCCATTATATTAGTGATGTGTATGACATTAAGAAGCAGGCATGGTTTACTTACAATGACCTGGAGGTATCTAAAATCCAAGAGGCTGCTGTACAGAGTGATCGGGATCGGAGTGGCTACATCTTCTTCTACATGCACAAGTAAGAAACTTTGCCAGACCCAAAGTAACAGGCAAAATATTATCCAAACTCCTCCTTTGAAAGAATAAAATGTTCCCATTACTTGATTGGTTGACAATTTTTAACTTTTGTTATCTTTGCTTAGTGCTCATCTCTTAATATTTCCTTATAAGTGCAAAGTATTTTCTCTGTACTCAGAC
This sequence comes from Geosciurus inauris, assembly GCA_004024805.1. NCBI lineage: Eukaryota > Metazoa > Chordata > Mammalia > Rodentia > Sciuridae > Geosciurus > Geosciurus inauris. The sequence goes on from PVHX01002214.1 coordinate 109,594, forward strand.
TAATTACTCATCACACAGTAGTATCTAGGTATGGAACTTTAAACTATTTTATGATAGAAGCTGTCCTATCCCAAACGTTTTTGGTCTTTCAGTTTTATCAGCTAGAAAATCTGATTTATATGAATGAGAATTATGTAGCATTTTTATTAAAGCTAAAAACTATTGCAGGTTTCTCCTATTCTCCAAAATTAGCACCCAGAAGGTTAAGATGGGTGATGAAACAAGTGGGCTGCTTATTTAATAAAATTCCAGCACAAAATGGGATTGTGTAGGCTTTAACAGTATCCATTTCCTGTTACTTTTTCTCCTGTGTTTTCTTTGACTTTGTTCACTGAACTCCCTGTTTTTTTTGTTTGTTTGTTTGTTTTATTTTAAGGGAGATCTTTGATGAGCTGCTGGAAACAGAAAAGAACTCTCAGGCACTTAGCATGGAAGTGGGGAAGACTGCTCGTCAGGCCTCATGAGGAACAGACTCCTCGGTTGGCAGTGTGCACTGCATTTTCTCTCACAGCCACCCACCTCACCTTTTCTCTGCCTGAGGAGAATTTGGAATTCTACTTGATGTGGGAGCAACAAACAGCTCAGGGCCAAACCAAAAGACAAAATTGTAGTTAGCTGCAGAACGCTCCATGCTAACTATTTTATGGAAACCTTGTTCTCATCTGTAGCTGATTCCACTTTTTCTCCCACAAGAGTGGCACTTCCTTTTGTCTTAGGAATACATCTAAATATGTGTGTATGTATAAATGTTTACATATATACATACACACACACGCACGTGCACGTGAAATGAATGGAGCCTTAAAGAGTTAGGATGAAGCCGGATGTGGTGGCACATGCCTGTAATCCCAGCAGCATGGGAGTCTAAGTCAGGAGGATCACAAGTCCAAAGTCAGCCTGGGCAACTTAGTGAGACACTGTCTCAAAATGAAAAGGGTTGTGTGTATAGCTCAGTGTAGGGCATCCCTGGGTTCAATCCCCAGTACCAAAAAAGGAAGAAGAAAAAAAAAAGAGGATGAGCCACCAGAGAATATGCGTGTCAAAATCAATAGCACAGCAGCTTGGAGAGAAAGGAAAGTGTCAGAGAGGCCATTCACCTGAGAAATGTGTGAAGATAAACATATCAGTTGGCTTTTAGCTTTTATGTTCCTTGAGTAGCTTCACTCAAGCCTGTGACATTTCGTGTGTGTTTCCTATGAGTAAAGTTTACTGGAAAGACCGCTCTCCATGTTACACTAATGACAGTTTGTTCTTACAAGAGACATTTCTGTCACCTGACTTGAGCTTTTTTCATTTTTTAAATTTTGTGAATCTACCCTGCCTTTGCTGTTTATGTGCAGTTCCCAAGAAATAGATTGTCAGTGCTTTAGAATGTGTTATGTCCCACATTTGGTATTCATTGTATATGTCACATTTTCTCTAGAGAGATTCCTTCATACAGTTTATTTATCATATTCACCTATATTATTGCGATGGTCAGAACAGAATATTTTACTTTCTTCTGTATCATTCTTCCTTGGAGCAGAATGACCATAAGCGTTGTCATCAAAACTTTAAGAGGTGGAAAGATAATATTGCTCCCCAGCGGAAATGCTTAGGGAGAAGGAAAAACAAGCATCTCTGCTACCCAGGCAGAGAGGGCAGGAGATGTGCTGCTTGGTTACAGTTCAGACTCTGGACCACTAAAGCTAAAAGCCCTGCTGCAAATGTGAAGTGAAGAACAAGGCAAAGCTTGAGCATTTAATCATTTACTGTTTGGCTTTGCCCTTAAAACAGGGTGAGAATTAAAATGTGACTGATTTAGGTAATCTCAAGAACTAACAAATAATAAAAGTGCACAATTTATCTTTTTAGGTGCTCTGAGGGTGAGTGGGGGATGGTGTCAAGTGCTATATTAGTCACTTAGCCAAAATAACCAGTTTGGTTAAGCAGCTTATTAATAAAGAATGAGTTTGAGGGTATAATTCTGCAAGCCCAAGTGTCATTAGGATCGCACGGTTAAGGAGAGCAAAATGAAACTTCTTGGCTGTTTTCTTGCTTTTATTGTAACTGAGGGGATTACCCTTCAGTTCTTAGGGACAAAACCACATCAGGTTTTCAGGGGGAGAAAATATGTCAAGACCCATCATCATAGAAGATGCATCTTTTCTGGAAGATTGCCTTTGGCAAACTCCAACCCCACTCTTGAAACTTGGGTGTTCTGACATAGTCACTTATTCTAAAAGTTTTGATCTTTGAATTGTAAATGGCCTCAGCACTTTTTGCTTTACTACTGATAAATGCTTTGCCTCCTGTCATCTACCAACACACATTATTGGTATGAATGTTCCAAAATGGTAGTGGTAGGATATGCAGGAGTTTAGAGCAGAGGAAAAATATTTTTTTTTAAAACTAGCTTTTCAGATTTTGTTTCATTTCCACCAGGAGCCTCATTTTGTTTTGACTGAAGATTGTTTTCTCATAAATGAATGAAGTGATCAAATTCTTTAGTTGGTTATTCTCTTCCCTGTCTCTGCATATGAGAGCTTTGAGCTGTTAAAATGATTGAGAATGATTTGAAATGAGGTCTGTGTTAAGACACAGAGGAAAATGGAAGTAATGCCATGAGCCTAGACTGCTTCACCAGCAGCCTGATTTGAATTGTTTTCATGGCTTGCATGTGTTTATGGTTTAGAAGTGCACTTGGCACAGAACCTTGATTTGGTTTGATCTTTATGTCTTGGGCAAGACTTGTTAGTTGAAAATAAGATACTAGAGTACATGGGTTCTCTCACTGCTCATAGTTGCATATTTGGGACTCGGGTTTTTTACCCTCTCTGGGATGTGGCCTTGTCAGCCTTCCCCTCTCCCTTCACTCTTTTACTTACTCATTGGACTACACTATGTCGAGCTCCACTAAGTTGGTGGGGGGTGGGGACTGGTAGTTGTTTTTTGTTTTGTTTTGTTTTTGAACTGGCTGTATATATTTTAAAATTATAAATAGATAATATATTATTTTTTGCACAGTATTATCAGTTTAACTGAGTCAGGGGACGGAGCAGCTACATGTTGGGGCCAGGAAGGGACAAATTAGGGACAGAGTGCTTCAGTTCCAGGCAGTCTGCACAATAACTAATGAACCTTCCTATTGAAAATACCAAATGTGTGGTTACATTACTTTAAATAACATTGAATTGGAACTTGATAGCAGTTAGTTCTAGACACAGCCTTTTGATCTTAGTTGAAATTTTTTGGAAGGGAAAAATAAACAGAAACAAACTTGTTGATTTTTACCCCCTGATTATTATGGAGAACCGGGAAATTGCATGTGGCTAGATGCTGTTACCCTTTTAGGAGCCTAGACTATAATTTAGACCTTTGAGAAGGTAGACTCTTGTTTGTTAGAGATCTATTTATATGTTTGTACACTCATAAATTTTGCCTCAGCAAAATAGAATAAAAAGCAAATTCATGAGTTGGTCTTCTATTTATATTTTGATTCCAAAAACTGTTTGTTTACTTGCTAAGGTTTGTTAATTCCAAACCTAACTTAAATAGCTTAGTAGCAAATACGATAAATGTAAATGTGTTTACATTTTAAGAAGTGTGCAGTGATACAGAGCAGTTAATTAACTCCAGATGCAAATATTAAACTACACATTTCTTTATTTTCTTCTTGATCAAGTGTAAAATTCTTCTGAAAGAGAAGCTTTAAGATTTAAAAACCTCTGCAACATGATCTATGAATTTATTTATCCTTCCATACTGCAGTGGTTACTATTACATAACCACACACGTGCAGCTACAGAGAAAGTTGTATAATGCAATTCATCTGGAGACACCTAAATTAAAGAGAAAAAAAGGTAGTTTGTAAACTCATTTGTGACATACTGAAAAGAGGGTATGAAACAAAATGTTATCTTCCTCCTCCTCTGTCCCTCTGAAATGACTGCAGTGGATGCTCTTATCTCCCCCTTCCCCTTTATTTGATGACTTGACCCCCTGAGGTGGATTGCTGCTTTAAATCAGGGAAACAGCTCAATTTCCAAGTAGATATGGATCTTGCATGTGTAGGGAGATTTTTAGAAAAATCAGCAACCCAACACCAGATGCAAGTCATTCATAAAAAGCATCCCATTAAATGGATATGTTCTTTTCCTTCTCATCTTGCTTTATACCGAGTAACACTCTGACAAGTATGTACCCAAACTAAAAGATTTCTGCCCTCTAACATCTTTCTGATGCATTACTTCAAAATTCTCATTTTGTCTCTCTCGGTATGTCTTATTAACATCTGAAAAATACATGTATTTTATTGGGAAACTATAGTCTGTCAGACCTTGAGAGTTTTGTGACAATTACTTTGCTATGTGTCTCCCCAGTCATTGACTCCTTTATGGCATGCTCTGATTACCAGGCTTCAGGCAGTCACTTTTGTTATATTTATACACAATTAGTAAGTTGCTTCCTTTCCACATGTGCTACATATCTGAGGTTTTAAAGTTTCAATCAAAAGTGTGCCAGTATGAATAAGCATTTGATTTTAGTGACATTGGACTTTTCTTAAAGTACAGAGGTTTGAAGTGTAGTTATGTCCACTGGCATCAGCAGAGAGGGAATGAGGGTCTGGATCAGGATGCAAGTTCATCAGGTCAAATGCCAGAACAGAGCAGTCGACTGAACTGGTCTGTTTCCAAAACAGCAGGCAAAGAGGGAGAGCATGCGTGGGTGTGCACAGTTCTCATGCCCAGGTTTCCCTCCTGTTTCCCTCCTATTTTGTTTCTTTATGCTTAGGGAGAGGAGAAACAGAAATGAGGTTCCTACACTTTGCCTATTGAGCCACTCCCAGGTTTGCTGGCACTTTTGGCCGCATTATTTTTGTGGGGTTTTTCTTTTGTGTTCAGAGTGACTTTTGATTCTGATTCTGATGTTGTTTTGTATGGAGCGGCACTTTATCTGTGTTTTAGCAGAACTGTTCCTCTGTATCCTTTACGGTTTTTCCTTGTTTTTGTTTCCTTTTTAAATTATACATAGAGTTTTGTGTGTGTGTGAAATTAAAGCCTTTATTAACCTTCTGTTGGTTTGACTGTTATTTCTAAAAGGGGCACATTTTTTGCACTTTTAATAACTAATTTGAAATTGTAGGAAATTGCCTTCTGTTGGCTTTCTGACTTGGACTTCATGCAGCAAACCAATGCTTGGCCATAGTCACCACTGAATTCCTGTGCTTTTCATCCAAGGAACCTAGGAAGCTTTGCAGAGGCTTCTGACTAACAGTTTATAGCGTTGACTGGAGCCAAGGCTTTCCTTTGCCTTATTAGAGTACCAGCAGGTGGGGTGAAATACCATTTGCATTTTGTACTTTGGTGTATGTACAGCTCTCACTGAGTGCCAGTGTTGTGCAACCCCCAAGAGGGCACTCTCCTAGGCCATTCAGCTCTTCTTAAAAGAAGCAAGTGCCTTTAATTTATGGCCTGAGTAAGGCAGTGAGGAAAGTATATGAAAAGAAGTCACTGCTGTGGAAAAGAGGTAAAACTGCAAGATGCTTCAGGTCACCTGCTGTAGATAAAAGTGAGCCATGCTAGAGAAACACCTGGGGCAGTGCCACACAACTCCCATGTTGAATGGAGTGCTTGGCTGCACCTCTGTGGAAGGAAAGTCTAGAATAAAATGATTAAAAGTGATGAAATGCCCTGGGATAGAAACAGTCCAGTCACCTTTGTCCAATCATAGGCTCCTTGGGGAGGTGGCATCTTTCTGAAGGAGTGAATAGGTTACTAAACAAAAGTGGCATTGCCACACACTGCTGCTCACATGGCAATTTCATTTGGCAAAGGACTAAAACCAGTAATGACAAAACAAAGCCTCACAAGCAGTAGTGTGCTGCTTTACAGCAACTACTCTTGCTTCTCAAAATAGTCCTTTTTCTTTCTTGAGGTTTTGTTGCTTCCATCGAGGCAGGGCAGAGAAGGCAGCTGGTGTCATCCCCAGGGCCTTAGTGAAATCTTCAATGGACAGGTGCTCCTAGGAGAAGAGAGGGGCCAGAAGGCAAAGGTCAGAGTCTGCCAGTGTTTGCTCAGATGAGTCATATAGGTGTGGCATATAGTGAGTCAAATGAAGAGCAAAAGCAAGCAATGTTTTAGGAGAGCCTGGGGAGGAGAAGGGTGGCATTTGGGGTTCAGAGGATCCCTGAACTTAAAACATGAAAGAATGGTAGGTAGGGCTGGGGTTGTAGCTCAGTGGTAAAAGCTCTTGCCTTGCATGCGTGAGGCACTGGGTTTGATCCTCAGCACCACATAAAAATATATTTGTGTCCATCTACAACTAAAAAAAAAAATAATAAAGAATGGTAATGCAGTAAATTGAGCTCCTTATCTTTCTGCCAGGGTTGAATTCACCTTAGCCTGGAAATAAGAAGTAGGACATTTGACATTGTTTAAAGCTCTTCCCAGGTCTTAGTTTTCCTATCTATAAAATGGGAGAAATATTATTAAAAGCCAATTTTCACCTGCTTTTAAAAAATATATTTTTTTTGTGGATGGATGCAATACCTTTTTTTTTAATGTTTTTTATTGTAGGCGGACAGAATATCTTTATTTTTATGTGGTGCTGAGGATCGAACTGAGTGGCTCACAGTTGCTAGGTGAGCACGCTACCACTGTGCCATAACCCCAGCCCTGCAATACCTTTTATTTATTTATCTTTGTGTGGTGCTGAGGATTGAACACAGGGCCTCACACATGCTAGGCAAGTACTCTACCACTGGGCTACAACCCCAGCCCTTCACCTGCTTTTATGAAGATAAAAATAATGCATAGGAAAAAGTTTTAGGGGAAAAAAGTAGCTATCTGGTTCATCTGCCTTCACCCGTCAAACAATGAAGCCAACCTGGCCCACAAAATAAGCTAACGAGCCTTAGATGGGCATCTGCCCTAGTCTTATTGCTACTACAAGAGCCCATACTCCTCAGGAAGGGTCTCCTCACCCTATCTTTCTTGGAACCAAGCTTGCAGATCAGCTGCACAGGAATTAGGACCTGTTCTGGCCCTAGTGGACAGAGGAAGCAACCATCTAACAAATGTACATATAGCGCTTAAAGACTGAGGCAGATTTGCGTATAGTCAGCCCTCTGTTGCATGCATGGATTCAACCAACCAAAGATTGAAAACATTTGGAGTGGGAGGATGGGAATTGTGCATTCAGCCAGGTATGGTGACATATGCCTATCCAACCAACTTGGAAGGCTGAGGCAGGAGGATCACAAGGTCCAGGCTAGTAACCTGAGCACTTAGCAAAACCCTGTCTCAAAAAGGGCTGAGGACCTAGTTCATCAATAGAGCATTTGCCTAGCATGTAATGAGGCCCTGGGTTCAATTCCCAGTATCACCAAAAAAACCCCAAAACTGTCTATATTGAATATGTATGGACTTTTGTTACTGTTCCCTAAACAATACAGTGTAACAACTGTTTACATAATATTTACATTGTCTTAGGTATTTCACATAGATTACTACTTATACTTTAAAGTATACAGGAGGATATATGCAGGTTATATGCAAATACTGTGCCATTTTATATAGGACTTGAGCATCACTGGAGTTTAGTATCATGGGGAATCCTGAAACACATTCCCTGCAGATACTGAGGGGTGACTGCTGATTTCAGGTGCTCAAGCTAACACTCCAGAAAGTCAAGGTCAACCAGTACTTGCTTCACTGCACCACCCTGACTCCTCCCACCTCGAGTGGTTTCAGGCATACTATGTGGGTCACTTTGTCATCTTCCTCGACCTGCAAGTGAACCACTGTGCTTGCAGTTGACTGGATTTTACCATTACATATAGCTTCATCCTTCCTGGCCTTCAGTTTTCTTCCTGGCTAAAAGGCAACACATTAAATCTCATCAGTCTCATATTCCATGGTCAATGGAGCAGCCAGATGATTTTGTAGGAATGGATTTTGCTTAGAGGTGCTGGGAGGTTGGCTGCAGAAAGTAGAATGGAGAAAGGATTCTAGGAGAAGCCAGGGAGGCCAAAGAACAAATTTAGAGCCAATTTTTATCTAGCTATTTTGAAAACTAGAAAGCAAAATACCGTACCAGCTCCTCATCCTGTGAATGATTCAGAAGACTAGATAGCACTATTTTGCCTTTTGACTGTTGACTGGGACGTCACCACTGAGAGTCATTCTCTCTCTAGGCCTTGGGTATCTTCAGCCAGGAATTGACTAAAAGGACCTTTGTTTCCAGCTCTAAGATGATACCATTGTAATACTACTTAAGGCAGCCAACTGCCCTCTAGGCACAATTTAAGTTATAAGCTTGCTATATAACAGCATCTCTGAGCCTTCATCCCTGTTCCCCTGGGCAGGGAGAGTAGAACAGTACAGATGAGCATAGTGGGTCGTCTTTACGTGTCAGGCTATTCTGCTGAAGTGGAGTTGCCTTGAGCCCCAATGAAGGGCTCTCCAGAGAGCCCTGCATTGAACAGCTTCTTGGTAAACACCTGTAGATAGATTTCAAGCACAGGTGGATCAGACACTCCAGTTCTTTAACCTATCATTATATTTGTCTCCCACCCCTAGGCATTCTCTCCTCAAAGTTTCTGGGAGCTGGATACTGAGAACCTTCCTATCCCCAGGAAGGGCAGCGGAGTACTTTGTTTTGGAAGACAGCGTAAATATAAAGAGTTTGGATATTGGTGGGTGTGAAAGAGCTGCCAAACCTCAGGTTCCTCATATCTCTGACTTCTGTGTCCCAGGTCTCTGCAAATGGCTCCACTGTGCCCTGTCTAGCCCAGCCAGGCTGGCTCCTCAGCTGTCAAGACTGCTGGACTCTGACCCACACCCCCAAGGCCAGATAGCAGGGACTGCCCATCCCATTGGACTTATATCTTTCCATGCTCTTGAACTCTGCAGGCCTGCCAGCTGATTGCCGACCTCACCCACACCCATATCCACCTCCCTGAGGTTTACTCATCAGGGTCAACACTTAGGTTACCTTGTTGCTACTGCCTACAGCCAGACTTGCTACCCTCTCTTGTTACTGGCTCACCTTCTGTGTTTGGAGCAGGGAGATCTGAAAACCTCTCCTACTGACCCATATGGCACTGAACTCTCAGTTCAACAAGAATGTACACTACGAGGACGGCACACGCCTGTAATCCCAACAACTTGGGAAGCTGAAGCAGGAGGATCACAAGTTCAAAGCCAGCCTCAGCAACTTAGACCCTGTCTCAATAAAAAGGGCTGGGGATGTGGCTCAGTGGTTAACCTCCCTTGGTTTCAGTTCCTGGTACCAAAATACATATTACTTCCATGATTTAAAAAAAAAAAATCAGCAACAACTGGGCATAGCAGTGCATGCCCATAATGCCAGCTACTTGGAGATTGCAAATTTGAGGCCAGCCTGGGCAATTTAGCAAGACCCTGTCTCAAGCCGGGCTCAGTGGTGCACACCTGTAATCCCAGCACTTAGGGAGGCTGAGACGGGAGAATTGTGAGTTCAAAGCCAGCCTCAGCAATGGCGAGGCACTAAGCGACTCAGTGAGACCCTGTCTCTACATAAAACACAAAAAATAGGGCTGGGATGTGGCCCATTGGTCGAGTGCCCCTGAGTTCAATCTCCAGTACCATTAAAAAAAAAAAAAAGACCCTGTCTCACTGAAATGAAAGGGTTGGAGATAGAGCTCAGTGGTAGAGTGCCCCTGGGTTTAATCCCCAGTACTGGAGGAAAAAAAATCCGCTACGGACAACTGATTTTATTATTTATTGATTGGTGCTAGGAACTGAACCCAGAAGCACTCTACTACTGAGTCACACCACAAACACCACCCCCCCTTTTTTTTTTAAACAGTGTCTCACTAGGTTGCTCATGGTGGCCTCAAACCTGGGATCCTGCCTCCTCCTCTCAAGTTGCTGGATTCATGGGTGTGTACCACCACACCTTGCTGGACAACTGATTTTAAAATAAAAAAATCTGAGTCGTCTTTGCCTCTGCTACGTGGACTGTCTTCGTTCTGCCCTCAATAGCCCATTCCAAGCCGGGCGCGGTGGCTCACGCTTGTAATCCCAGCACTTAGGGAGGCTGAGACAGGAGGATCGCGAGTTCAAAGCCAGCCTCAGCAATGGCGAGGCACTAAGCAACTCAGTGAGACCCTGTCTCTACATAAAACACAAAATAGGGCTGGGGATGTGGCTCAGGGGTCGAGTGCCCTGAGTTCAATCTCCAGTACCAAAAAATAAAAATAAAAAAAAATAACCCATTCCAAACCTCCTATCAACCCTCTGTTCCATAACATTGGCTGCCCTTCCCTCTAGGAATACTTCCTTTATGCCTCCTGACATGAGTAACAGTGTGGCACTCAGAAGTCCTGGTGTTTGCTCTGGCTTTGCAACGTGCTGGTTAACATAAGGCATGTCACTTCTCCATTGGCTAGTTAACGTTATGCATCTCACTTCCTCTCTCTGGACCTTAGTTTTTTTTGATGTAAAACAGGTGATGATAGTACAACTTTCCATTTGTGGAGTGCTTTCTATGTACCAGGGGCTGTGCTAAGCTTGTCACTCATACCGGGAGCGTATCAATGCTCCAGTGAGGACACAAGTGCTTCCTAGCCTTCCAGCCACTTTACAGGAAGGAGGATTCAGAGGATAACACATGCCTGTCCTCCAAGGTAGACAGCAGGATGGAACCATATTGGAACAAAACACTCTCTCCATAGGCTTTGATGTTCTAAGAGAAACTGGGCATCTGTCTTATGTACATACCTTGATTCATTTGCAAAACTTTTTAATAACTTCTTACAACACATTTCCTCTCCTCTCAAAACACCTGAGCCAGATTTGCAGTTCATTGTGGGTCTTATGAAGTGATATTAGAAATATGGGTTTCATGAATTATATTAGAAATATGACTTTGACAAGTTGTTCTTGCTGTACTCTCCCCTCACATGAACCATGCTACCTGCCAGGGTTTTCTGTCTCACACTCCTGATCCAGTGATTTCTTCCTAAAGACTCCTCTGAGGGGGCTGGGGCTAAAGCTCAGTGGTAGAGCGTTCGCCTCGTATGCGTGAGTCACTGGGTTCGATCCTCAGCACCACATAAAAATAAATCAATAAAATAAAGATATTAGCATCCATCTACAACTAAAAAAATATTAAAAAAAAAAAAAAAAAAAAAAGACTCCTCTGAGGCCAGGCGCAGTGGCTCACACCTGTAATCCCAGCACTTTGAGAGGCTGAGACAGGAGGATCGCAAGTTCAAAGCCAGCCTCAGCAATGGCGAAGTGCTAAGCAACTCAGTGAGGCCCTATATCTCTACATAAAACACGAAATAGGGCTGGGGATGTGGCTCAGTGGTGGAGTGCCCCTGAGTTCAATCCCTGGTACCAAAAAAAACCAAAAAACAAAAAAAAACTTCTGAGCATCTCCTTCACCTCCTCTGAAACAAGAGCAACACCCTCTATGTGTCTCCTAACACATCCCCTTCTGGTGCTTTCGCCACCTTTCTTAGTATGTTCACTGGGAAGCTACAGTGATTTTTTTTGTTTGTTTTGGGGGGTTTTTTTTAGTACTAGGGATTGAACTCAGCAGTACTTGGCCACTGAGCCACGTCCTCAGCCCTATTTTGTATTTTATTTAGAGAAAGGGTCTCATTGAGTTGCTTAGCGCCTTACTTTTGCTGATGCTGGCTTTGAACTTGTGACCCTCCTGCCTCAGCCTCCTGAACTGTTAAAATTACAGTAGAGTGATCTTTCAAAACTGTTAAGTCTGACTACCACTGCTTCAACCATAATGACCCTGCTTTCAGGATGGACAATACAGCCCTTAATGTGCGACAGAAGTCACTTGATTCCAGCCAGCTGTCCCTCCTCAACTCCGTGTTGACTCCTTCCTCTGGGCTTCACATTTGTGTTCTTTCTCCAGGAATAACTTGCTTTGCCTCAATAATTAATTCTTGCCTGCCTTTCAGAAGGAAATCTGAGTAAACCAGGCTCCTTTTTGTAACGTTCTGGCTGACACCTGTGCTTCATTGCTGAAACAAGTGGTGTGATCGGACTTCTCTGATCTCTGTCCCCCAGGGATGTAAGCTGGCAGGAGAGTGGAACTAGGTCTGCCGTGTACACGAGGGCATCCCCAGCACCCAGTCCCTTGCAGAACCCAATCTGGAATCAATTAAGTTCTCCAGCAGATAGATGAGCCATATGTTCTTGGTGCTGGTTGGGAACCCAGACCCACCTCCTTTCTGCTGGGGTCCACACCCTCAGGGAGCTCCTCGACAGGCTTGTTCACTAGCTGCTCCAGTGGGAAGATGGGCAGAGGTCCAGAACTGAGGTTGGTGTTGGCATTGAATATGTCCAGTTTGGGGTTTGTGACCTCCTAGAGGAGGAAGGGACATTGGTTTCTTTAGCTGGCTATGGCCCCCTCCCAAGCTGCCTTCCTTTCTGAACTCAGCATTGACTTTAGGGTACCCACTTCAAGAAACCTTCCATGATCCACCCCAACACACAGGAATACAACATATGGACTGGACCCAAGTGCTGAGAGCTTAGTGGTCTGTATCTGACAGAAGTCAGTTGGTATTAGATGACTCTTTGGTTCAATGACTTAGTAACTTCTCGTGGCTTTCCTCCAGAGTTTGAGATCAACCCTGGAAATTTATGACGCTTTCTCTTATCTGTTGAGAAATTGTCATCCATAGATTCACTTAGCTTTGGCCTAACTATCCTTTCCAATCTGCTCTCAGTCCACCAAGAAGAGTTTATTGAGTGCCTCAGGGTTCCCAGCCTGTGGGCAGAGGAGCCATGAGTGCCATCTGTACTTGTGAAACCACTCCTGGGTTCCTCATTTTTCTGCAGAGTTAGTTCTGTCTTATTCCCTGTGGGCCTGTGAACTTTTCAGAGGAAAGGCTTTGACTTCATGTTCCCATGCCCCAGGCCAACAGATAAATACATTTCTCTTAACTACTTTAGAGATGAAGGACTTGCACTTATTCTGCCTGGAGACATGATCCCAGGGATCATGGTATCCAGATGTGTCATTATTTCTCCACGTGCAACCCATAAGCTAATTATATCAAACTACCTCTGGGTCCTTTACCTAAAACTTGCAGATTCCAGGGTACTACCTCAAAGTCCATGAATCAAAATATTTGGGAAAGGAGCTTTAAAATCTGTATTTTGATATGCTGCTCCCCGCCCATCACCCAGACTCCTATGCATGATAAAAATTGAAAACCATTTCACTAGGAAACGGAGAAACAAAACATCGGAGGCACTACAGTTAAACAGTAAGAACTTCCATAAGTGGGATGAAAGGAGGAGGAGAAAAGGGGGACACTGACATTTCTGTCTGGCAAGTTCTCAGCACCCATGGGAGCATCTGCCACTCAGGACCCAGCCACCTTCTCCATACTCACAGCAGCAATCTGGCTCCAGTCCCCAGAGTTCCCAAGCTCCATCTTCAAGTCCTCATAGGATTTCGTATTCTGCATATAAGGTAAACAACTGTTCAGACCTAGATCTCAGCATAGGAGACAAGAGGCCATTTTCCTTCAGGAGTTGAAAGAAGGCTGATCTGGGGCCTTATAGTGAGAAGGGAAAGAAGCAGCTCAGACTGAGGCTGGAGGAGGTCCCTCAAAAGGAGGTTAAATGGTGAGGATAGGGCCCCGTAATCCCAGCAGCTCAGGAGGCAGAGGCAGGAGGATTGTGAGTTCAAAGCCAACCTCATCAACCTAGCAAAGCCCTAAGCAACTCAGACAGACCCTGTCTCTAAATTTAAAAAATAATAATAATAAGCCAGGCGCAGTGGTGCAAGCCTGTAATCCCAGCACTTAGGGAGGCTGATAGGAGAATCACGGGTTCAAAGCCAGCATCAGCAACGGCGAGGCGCTAAGCAACTCAGTGAGACCCTGTCTCTACATAAAACACAAAATAGGGCTGGGGATGTGACTCAGTGGTCGAGGGCCCCTGAGATCAATCTCCAGTACCAAAATAATAATAATAATAATAATAATAATAATAATAATTTTTAAAAAGGGCTGGGGATGTGGCTGAGTGGTTAAGCCCCTGGGTTCAATTCCTAGACCAAAAGAAAAAAAAAATAGGGGTGATAGGACAAAAGGACTGACAGATCAGAGAGGGGCCAGGCTGTTATTCTGTCCCTACTCAGCCCAATGTAGTGTGACCTCAACATGACCACCCTCACCACGGAAGCCCATGTGAGCAGCCACAAGCAGCTGAGAACCCACCCACACTGTGTAGGTTCTGAGGATCTCAGGGTCCGAGTCACTTGAGGAGAGCCCTGCCACAGAGGACCAAGGGGAGCACAAGGGACCATGGGTCCCCAGGGAGCACTCTTCCATGGCCTCAGGCCTGGCAACTCAGGAGCTGCCCAATGGCATGCAAAATGAATGAGACCAAGAGAGAAGCCCACACAGACTTGGGATGAGGGAGGGGCTGCCAGGGTTGCGGAGTTGGACACTGAAGTGTGTCTGAGAAGGCCTGGCACTGAGACTTGCTGCCTCAAGGTCCTCAAGACTAAGTGGCCCATCAACTACAGGCTTAAAATATGTGTGTGTGTGTGTGAGTATACACACACACACACACACACACATACATACATACACAAAATTCAGATTTGAGGAAATTATGCATCCCTAAATTCACCTGTTGTGCTAAGTAAGAGAACCCAGAGCCATCAGGCCATGCCTCTCTACCTGGGTCTTCCTCCTTCCAGGGGAAAAAGATCTTTACTGGTTTCCTCCCTGACCCATCTGTGGAACTAGGGATTAAACCCACAGGTGCACTACCACTGAGCTATATCCTTAGCCCTTTTCGTTTTTTTCTTTTGAGACAGCATCTCATTAAGTTGCTGAGGCTGGCCTTGAACTTGCAATCCTCCTACCACAGCCTCCCAAGTCCTAGCCTTGGTTTTGTTTTTTGGAGGGTGGGGGAGGGATACCGGGGATTGAATTCAGAGGCACTCGACCACTGAGCCGCATCCCCAGCCCTATTTTGTGTTTTATGTAGAGACAGGCTCTCACTGAGTTGCTTAGCGCCTCGCCATTGCTGAGGCTGGCTTTGAACTCGTGATTCTCCTGTCTCAGCCTCCCTAAGTGCTGGGATTACAGGTGTGCACCACCGCGCCCGGCTCTAGCCTTTTTTCAAATAAGCAGGTCACATATCCCAAAGGAGGAGAAAGGCTGTGTGCTCCCCGTGCGCGTGCCTTGAAGAGGGCTCCTAGAGAAGGATGTGCTGGGCTGCAAGGACCAGGTGGGGCTGGGGCCACTCACACTCCACTTGAAGGGATCCCAAGCCAGGAACCAGCCTGTGAAGATGGGGGGCTCATGTCCCTGCTTCACCACAATGATGGGGGTATCGGGATCACGGCCGCTTGGGTGGGTCTTGAGGTATTCTTGCACAGTGGTGGCCGCGGCCGCCTTCTCCTCCTCATTAGCATTCTTCCCTATCCAGAAGAAGACCTGCAAAGCGTCCCAGGAGCTCAGTCAGCCCTTCCTGTCCTCCCCAGCTCTCGGGGCTCTGCCTCATGACATAGAGATATCTGAGAGTCAAGCCCCAACCCTGCACTACCCAGTGAAGTGACTTTGAATGGCCCATCTGACTTTGACTTTGCACAGGCCCAACATGGATGCTCTGCACATGTGTGACTCCAGCCTCCTGAGCCTGGGTCTCCAAATGCACCCGCTGTCCCAGGAAACAGAGGACAGGAGAGAGGAGGCCCCGTCCTGCCAGCAGCCCCTTGGGTACACCCCTTTCCCTTCCTCTCGTCAGATCCTGGTGTTCATAATGCCATTGCCAAGGAGAAAGAACAGGGGACCCCAAAACAGGGATGCTTATCTCTAAAGTTGTGGGGGCTTCTTGGCCCTAGGGATTGAGATCCTTGGTCCTACCTGGTCCCAGACATCCAGCAGGAACACATCATCCTCCTCCAAGTCATCCTGATTGAAGTCTGGGATCTCCGTGGCTAGGAAGCGCCCGGTCTGGTTGGAGCATTCAAAGAGCCGGGGGGTGATGGCCAGGGTTTCCTCTTGTAGTCTGCAGGAGAGAGAGAAGATTGCATTGGCTGGAGGAAGGAAACCTAAGGACACAGAACTTTGAGGGGCTCTGACATGGAAAGGCCATCTCCTCATCAAATGCCCCATCTTATGATTGACAAAAGCCTCCTCTCTTCCTAAGAGTGCTCTAAGAGAGAAACCCTCACCGCTTTTCTGGACATGCATTCCACTGGCTCTTCCATAGCCCTAGTAGTAGGAAGTTCTTCCTGCTGCATTCCCCCCATCCCTCCTGCTGCTACTGCAGTACATGCTGTTTTGCTTTTGAATTGAGTGGTAGTGGGTCACGGATATTTTTTTTTAATTTTTATATCTTTATTTTATTTATTTTTATGGGGTGCTGAGGATCGAACCCAGTGCCTCATGCATGTGAGGCAAGCGCTCTACCACTGAGCCACAATCCCAGCCCCGGTCACGGATATTTTTTAGAAAGACCATTTGAAAGAGGCTCTACAGCTGGTATTCCTCAGCAACCTGGGCCTGTGTCAGCACTGAAGGGCAGGAGCTAGGCTCTGACACTTCCTTTGTGAAGAGAAAATATTTCGCTCTGCCTTCTCTTTGAGCTGTGTTGTGGCTCTGAACTCATATTGCCAGGGAAACACCCCATCAGGGTCTGGACATTCCATGTGAGCACATGGGCGCAGCTCTGTGTCCCAGAGGCTCAAGCCCACAGGCTGCCCCTTATTCATCCCATACCCCTGGGCACCTGGCACACAGTCCTCAGTCACCAGATGGGATGGAGATGCTGGGAGCAGAGGACCTGGCAGTTACCTCTTGGTATTGGCATAGGGGGCCTTCCCACCCAAGGCCATCCAGAAGTTAGCTGGTTCCTGCCCTTCTACCACCACTTGTTTCTCCGTCCGGGAAATGGTGTCAGCAACCATCTTGGCCATCTCCCGTTCATCCCCACTACAGCCCTGGAAAGAGAGGGGACAGGCTGTGCCGGGGGGAAACCTTTATAGTGTCAGTGCCACCCTCTTCCATGTGCCCTGCCCAGAGCTCTGGGATCTAAAAAGGCTCCCCTGGATCAGGATCCTGCATACACAGCCCACACAGTTCTCCATCTCTCCTCCATCCTGGACACTCCAAAGAATAGCAGAGGAGACAAGAGCATCTACACCTGACCCAGAGGGTGGAAGAGGGACTCCAAGAGGCTGTGAGTCCTTGCTACAGAGATAAAGGGACAAGAATAGGGTAGGGCAAGACCCCAAGGCATAGACGTGGACCACTGCTGGGACAGATGGAAGACCCAGGGATGAACAGAACACTGATTCCAACCCACACAGAGAATCTGAGAGCTGTTGAAGGTGGGGAGAATGTCGGACCCAGAGCTGCGGAGTGGGGAGATTGGGCTACCAAGGCGGCTGGAGACCCAGCAAATGAGACCTGGTCACCAGGGGTCCTGCCCTGACCCAGTCTGCTTTGAGACTGAGAGATTCCAAGGGCCCACTTGGGGATAGGAGGCCAGTAGGCTCCATGCGTACCTTTCCACACCACAGGTAGCAACAGGATGGGGTCTTGAGGATGAAGACATCATTGGAATTGAGGGAGGTGGCCCGGGCTGGGACCTCAAAGGCCTTGGTGTTGTTGGCACTGGTTCCTCGGACCTGGAACAGCCTCGTGGAGGGTACAGGCTCCAAGCTGTTGGCCCGGGAGGTGCCTCCCTGTAAGGGTAGGAGAAGCCAGGGAGAGAGGCAGGAACAACTCAGTGAGGAAGACAGTGGGGGCATCCAGGGGTACAAAGAGAGCCAGGGAGGGAGGGAGGTGAGGCAAGGCCTGCCCAGCCCTCCAGATCTCTGATACACCATTGCTAGACTGATCCTTCCAAACATGGGTCTGATTCCAGCACTTCCCTGCTCAAAATCTTTCAGTAGCTCCCTACTTTTTTATACACTAAAACTCAGCTGAAGACACTTCTGCAGGCTCGCTCGCTCTCTCTCCAAACCCTGAGGTTGAGTTTGGCCAGCTTCTCACTGTTCTTCCCCTAGGCCTTGGACCTTGTGGTGTCCCCTGCATTACAAATCCTCCTTCTACCTCCACTAAGCTCTTCAGCTCTGCCCCAAACAACAAGATTTCCTCAAAAATCTCCTTCCAGCCGGGCGCAGTGACGCACGCCTATAATCCCAGCACTCTGGGAGGCTGAGACAGAAGAATCGCGAGTTCAAAGCCAGTCTCAGCAACGGTGAGGCACTGAGAAACTCAGTGAGACCCTGTCTCTACATAAAACACAAAATAGGGCTGGGGATGTGGCTCAGTGGTCGAGTGCCCCTGAGTTCAATCCCTGGTACCAAAAAAAAAAAAAATCTCCTTCCCACCATGAACTCCACGCCTAGTCCCAGATGACCGTCTTCCCGGCTCCACTTTGAACTCAACTTTTATTTCACTCATTTAACAAGAAGAGGCTCAGGCTGTGAGTTCACTGCTCAGGCACAACCACACCACTGTCCTCTCCCCCAAAAGATGGTAAGGCATATGAGCCTGCCAGTCCTCTCCTTGGTTGGTGAACTGCAAAGAACTGTGTACTTAGAAGATGCTCAATACATAGATTTCCAGCCGGGCGCAGTGGCGCACGCCTGTAATCCCAGCACTTTGGGAGGCTGAGATAGGATAATCACAAGTTCAAAGCCAGCCTCAGCAACAGTGAGGCATTAAGCAACTCAGTGAGACCCTAAGCAACTCAGTGAGACCCTATCTCTACATGAAACACAAAATAGGGCTAGGGATGTAGCTCAGTGGTCGAGTACCCCTGAGTTCAACCCCCAGTACCAAAAAGAAAAACCTAAACAAACAAAAAATTTATGTAGAAGATTCAAGGAGTTGGGTGTGGAGGGCAGACTGTGCTTACACAGAGTGAAGGCTCATTAGGTGTATTTCTAAAGTCACCAAGTGGTTGTTTTCTATTAGCAGTTCCATGTAGGTGACAGAACCCAAATAGTCCTGTACCATGAGGAATGGGCTTCACCCTGGCCCCCACCCACACTCCATGTCCCCTTTCCCATCTCCTGGATACCCACCCACCTCAGTTCAGCAACCACACCTGGTAGACCACCATTTGTCCCTTGAAGATGGACATGAGGTGAGGTGGCTCCTTGCCCATCGGGACGCGGATCTGGACCGGCTCATCATTATACTTCTGGTCCAGGATGACAGCTTGATAGGCTGAGGCTGCGATTTCATCCTGGCTGGCCTGGCTGCCCTGGGAATGAGCAGGAAGGCAGGGGCAGTGTGGAGTCCACCTCAGAAACACTCCATCCCCAACGCTGACCAGGCCCTAATCCATGGTCTCCCCACAAACCTCAGCCAGGATACAGTCAATAACCCAACCTGACCCAGACCCCAATGCGATCCCAGCCCAGCCCAGCCTTGCTCTCCTGATTACTCCTTCCTCAAGGAAATACTTCCTCACTCACCCCCAGATCAAGCATCTCCCTCCTCCCTCCCATCTGGACACAAACCCCAGGGAGGGAGATTCAGACAACCAAGAAGGAAATGGCTGTGAGTAGAGGGCATTCCGTGAGGACTCACAGCCAAAGCTGCCCCAAGAGGGAATGGACTGCCACTGCGGGAGTGAACTCCCCATCGCCAGGGATACTCAACCCAAGACTGATGGCAGGGTGTGGCGGGGTGAGGGCGGAGTGAGCAGGCTGTGCTCTGGTGAGGTCTACCTGCCAGATATAGAGCAGGTAGTGCTGCTTCTCTCCAATGAGGTAGGTGTAGAGCAGTAGGTAGCAGTCACCCCCGTAAAAGTGGCCTAACCACTTGGAATCCACAGGCACCAGCTCGAGGTCTTCAATGCGCCACACCTGGGGCCAGTATCAGGGAGCAAGAGGTTCAGGCGGAGCCCGGCCTCCCCTCCCCCACCCACCACGGGCCTCCACCTTTCACACACCTGCACCTCCCCGCTCCCGTCGTCCACCATCTTCTGCTGGGCGGCCACCTGAGGCTGCACATGCATGGATGTGGCATCAAACTTCACCTGCTCCACTTTGGCTAGAGTAGGGGGGAATCATAATACCAACTGTCACCAGCTGAGATCCCCCAGGTCCTCACAACAGTCCTGAGTGGTGACTACAATTCTTAGACCCATTTTATAGATGAGGAAACTGAGGCTAGAGAAATTCAGTAGTTTACCCAAGGTCACATAGGTACAAAATAGCAGAAAATACAGAATCCCATCTCCATGCCCCTAAAACACCTGCTTCATCAATGCCTCCCAGGAAAGCCATCAGGGATAACAAAGGGACAAGAGCAAGGCTTCACCTTCAGTGATCTCCCCTTGCTGACCCATGCAGTACTAGACTTCAAGTATTGACCTTGTCTCCCATCTCAGTAGAGAGCTCCACAGTGACAGAGGCTTTTTTCACCCCCAGGACCTGGCACCAAGTTTGCCTCAGTAAATACTGTCTGGTGAGACACTGTTTGGATCCCAAGGAGGACCAACCCCATTCCAAATGGAAAGCAGGTCACTTTAACTCCTTCTTTGTGACAGCTCTTGCATCCCAGTGCAGGGGAGTCCAGAGCCAGGACATAAGTGTACAGAGAAGAGGAGCTTCAGGGAGGGCGGGGAGGGGACAGGCCAAGTTGCTCCTGACCCAGCTCCAGGATCCCAGCTCAGCCCTCACCCACAGAGCCCTTGGAGTAGGTTTTGCCCAGGCCTGAGGTCCGGTTGGGCACTGTCCACTTCTGGAAGAGCTGCTGGAAGACGGCTGACTCGGCCCCATCGTTCTGCACCTCCACCTGAGTGCTTAGTGGATACTGCTTGGCTTTGATGAAGTTCTGAGAAGAGAAGGGGGGTCTAGACACAACACACCTTCCCAGCCCCCACCCCAAGGCAAGCCAAAGCCTGGCTCTCACCCCAGCCAGCTCCATTGTCAAACCTACCCCAGGTCCCAAACCTGAACACAACCCCAAGCCCAAAGCTGACCCCAAACCTAAACCTACTCCAACCCTAACTTCAAAGTCAAACTTGACACTATCTCAAACCTAACAGTGGCTTCAAGCCTCACTCTGACCTCAACTCTGAATCTAATAACTCTGATCCTAACCCCAAGGGCAATCTGACCCCTAGCTCGAATGCACATTAATCGAACCCTCATGCTCAGCCCCCTATTGCAAACCCACCCCCATTCACCTCAAACTCTGACTTCGCCCTGGTCCCAAGCTGACGCAATCCCTTTTGGTAGGAAGGTCATCCACCAGCTCCACTCCCTTCTCTAAACCAAGTTCGAGCGAAGGGATCTATAGCCCACATCCTGAGGAGGCACCAGGGGTGCCTGGGGGCTAGCTAGCTCCCTGGCCTGCAGAGAACCCCCCAGATGCCTACAGAATGGCTCCTCAGCTGCCACAGTGGGGTGGCCAGTCCTCTGCCTGGCCCTGGTCTGAGCCCACTTGCCCTCCTTGACGCTGTTTCTTGCCTCATCACCCTGATCCTCCTTCCCAGCACCATCCCTACCAGGGCCTGATTCATGGCATCCTTCTTCTCCTCTGCATTGGCCCCTTTCCCCTTCCACACATAGATCTTCAGGCCCCCCTGGTCCACGATGTAACAGTCCTAGAGTGAGGAGAGAAAGACCCAGTGAGCCAGGCATGGTGGCACACTCCTGCAATCCAGCACTTGGGAGGCTGAGGCAGGAGGATCTCAAGTTCAAGGCCAGCCTCAGCAACTTAGCGGTCTCAAAACAAAAAATAAAAAAGGATGGGAGCCGGGTGCGGTGGCACAAGCCTGTAATTCCAGCACTTAGGGAGGCTGAGACAGGAGAATCGCGAGTTCAAAACCAGCCTCAGCAATGGCGAGGCACTAAGCAACTCAGTGAGACCCTGTCTCTACATAAAACACAAAATAGGGCTGGGGATGTGGCTCAGTGGTTGAGTGCCCCTGAGTTCAATCCCCAGTACCAAAAAATAAAGTAAAAATTTAAAAAAATATATATATATGTAGATACTGCCTGTCCCTCTACACTCCGCGATCATTCCTCTCCCTCCTTTCTCCTCATCTTCCTCCTTTCCCACCCTATTTCTGGCTTTCCCTCGCACCTGCCCTAGAGCTGGGAGTTGTCCTGCTTAGGGGGAAGGTATGCCAAGCTCTCTCACCTCATGGCTTAGCAGGTCCTGTGTGAGTGGCCGAGTGGCAACTTCCCTAACCACCAGTTTTCCCTCTGAGTCAGACACACTGTGGAACGAAGCAAGACACAGTCGGGTCCATGCCCCTCAGCCAGGGCACTCTGCCCTCTGGAAGTCCCTAGCACCCAGGAAGACGCCAGCCGGGTACTCACTGGTACAACTTGAGGGCTGCCTTGAGTGCCGGCTCCACCACTGTGTCGGGCACAGCTGCCTTCAGCTCCCTGCGCTGGCCCAGGACATAGTCCATAATTTCCATCAGCTGTGGGGTGGCCGACTCGTTCTCCCCGTCCACCACGCCCACATAGGCGCGCCCTCCCCGCTCCTGGTCTCGGATCTCCTTGGCCAGTGTCATGCCCTGTAGGAAGGCCCAGGGACCCATGAAGGCTCTCAGGAGACAAAACAGTGTCCGCCACCCAAAACCCCCAAGAAGAGCCCCAGTCCCACAGCAGCCACCAGGGGTGGGCCAGGCATTTAACGCATGTGGGAGGAAGCCAGGTGAGAAGCAGTGGGAAAGCAGGTTTCCTGCTCAGCAACAGAATGTTCAGCGTGGACTCGAAGGGCCTTTGGTTTTGACGTTGTTTGAAATTTGTGATTTTACTTTTGTGCAAGAGTTGAGCCTGGAAGAGCAAAGTGCTAGACTGTCTCTTTGCACCAAAGCATGCTTGCACACTCACCACAAACACACGACCACACACGTGGCACACCCCGCCTCAGCCACCTTTCCTGGCCCGGGGCCGGCTGCACTTGTTTCTTTCTCTAACCTTGGTCTCTGCTCTTACCTCATTTATCCAACTTCCCAGAAGACATTGTAAGATGCTCAAAGCTGACCTCTGTCTTCTCCCCGAGATCTTCCCCATCTCAGGAAACAACCCATCCCCATGGTTCTCCAAGCATAGAGCTTAGAGTCGGGCTCAGCCACACTCCTCTCTCCCTCCACCCCTCATCCAGCAGATTCCACCTGCCTCTGTCACACCTGGAGGGCCACAGGGTCTCCCTGCTGGCCTTGGTCATGTCCTCTCAGAAGTCAGATGACCTTCAATGGCTGGCTGCACTGAACAGAAATCCCCAGTCTTCCCACGCCACAACCTGTTCTTTGGGACCTGCCACCTGTTCTCCAAGCTCCTGCTTCACTGGTGGACTCCACAAACCACGTCCTTCCTGCTCCAGGGCCTTCTCACTCCACTGTGTCCCAGAAGACTCCCTGCACCCAGCACTGTGCTCCTCCAGGAGGCACTTGGGTTATTCCCTTCCTGTCTGTCTCTGCCACCGGACGTCCTGCGCTAGAGGCCAGAGTGAGGTGAATCGCTGCCCATTTCACTGACCCCTGGACCCCCAAGGCTCAGCACAGGTTTGCCACACTGTGGGGACTCATCCCACCTTAAGGCATTAACCACAAGTACACACAGGCCAACTCCAACCTCTCCCATGCGCATGGAGACCCAGGTCCACCTTCACCACCATCTTGTTCCCAGTAGTGAAGAGACGCCTGAGCATGTTGAGGTCAGTTAGGATGTGGCAGAGGTCTACAGGTTTGCACTGGGGGGCAGAGCCGGGGCTGGGTCTGCAGGAGCAGGTAGGGGCAGGCAGGTTTACCCTGAGTCTCTCCATGCGGTTACTCTCTGGCCCGTTCCACTGGATGATAAGTTTACCGAGGTCCAGGAGGAAAACATCCCCTCGGTTGAAACTCTTCCAAGACATCTCCACCTGGGGAAGCCACAGACCCCGCTCAGAGCCCATCTATCAGCATCATCTTTTGGCCACCCCTCCCAGCCCACCAGTCCTCCTCAGTCCCTGGCCAGTGCCCATGAGGGCCTGCCTACCTCTCCAGCCACCACATTCCTCTTGCCCTTAACATGCAGCAGCCGCCGAACGTCATAGGAATTGGTCTCCACATGCTTCATGCCGGAAGCCACACCCCCTTTCCGGATCCTGAGAAGAGGAGAGCCAACCTAAGGGAGTGGGGCTAGGAAGTGAGCCCAGCTGTCCTCCCAGGTCCTGGGCTGTCTGGCTGCCACCAGGGCCATCTAGGGCCCCTGCTGGGACTAAATGAGGTGGTTGAGACAGTTGGGGTGCAAACTCTAAGGAGTTTGTCAGTGTCCTGCAAGTGTGAGGTCAGCTCTTTGAAGGGCTTTTGCACATGACCCTGATGGTGAGAGCCCCTTAAAGTCTGCACCCCAGATGCCTACTCACTCTACCCTAGCGCCTGCCCAGCAGTGAGGTACAAAGACAGGCTTGTGGTAATATGGACGGTAGGACAAATGAATAATAAAGCCAGGGCCCGGAGGACAGGGAATTGAAGTGCAAGGAGAGGTGCTGTTCAAATGCCCGAAGGAGTGGACTGCTGCTCTAGGGTGGGGACAGGAGAGCAAGACAAGAGGCACAGGGGCGGTGGCTCAGGAGAGCTCCCAGCCCATTCCATAGCTCAATAGCAACTGTGCTACAGAGCATGCGTTTCCATGGGGAAAGCCAGGGGGCCAGAACATCCCACCTGATGTGAAAGGCTTGCTTAGAGAAGAGGAACAGCCACCTGATCATCAGCCAGAGGCAGAAGGGGACTTGAGTTGATTCCCTGAGAGTCTCCTTAGGTTCTGAGCTCTCCAGGACACCAGAAGGGAACTTATTTTTGGGGGGTGGGGTGGGGTACTGAGGAATGAATTCAGGGGTACTCAACCACTGAGCCACATCCCCAGCCTTATTTTGTGTTTTATGTAGAGACAGGGCCTCACTGAGTTGTTCAGCGCCTCACTGTTGCTGAGGCTGGCTTTGAACTGTTGATTCTCCTGTCTCAGCCTCCCAAAGTACTGGGATTACAGGCGTGCGCCACCGCACCCAGCTAGACAGGAGCTGATGGACAGAACTTCAGCGGAGATGTGGATTTTAGAACAGCCTCCAGGGGCAGCCCAAGGCACACTCAGAGGAAAAGGGCCCAGGAGCAGCAGCAGCAAAAACAAGGGTGGGGGAGTGGAAAGGTGGAAAAAATCAGCAAAAGCTCATGTGAGCTGTCCCTTAGTTTCCCCCAGTCTCAGGCTCCCTTCTAGGCCTGGTCACCTCCCACCTCCAGAGTCTTCTTGTCACCACAGGTCTCAGTACTCCCGCCTCTTCAGCTCAGCCCCCATCTCCCATCCCCACCTCAGAGCCCCAGGCTGTCTCCTTCCCTCACGCAACGCTCCCTTCCCTACACAAGGCCCTGCTTGAAGTAGCCTCGGAAGGACTCGCTCTCGTGGCCCTGGACCTCGCGGTGCTGGACAGCCCGGCCCTTCAGGAAGTCATCCATCTGTGTCGTGTAGATGGCAGCCGCCCCCTGCTCATCCTGGGAGGAGTCCTTGCCGATCCAGTAGTGGATGTCATAGGATAGGTTGCTGCCTGTCTTGTGGATCTGGGGAAATGGGATGCTCAGTGTACCCGAGGCCCCGGGCTCCCCACAGTCCCACCTTCAGCTCGGCATGGTCTCCCATGTACTTGGGGCCTGCACCACGGGTGAGTTTGGCACAGGGGAAGTGCACTGGATGGTGATCAGGGACCCTGAGTTGTGGCCCAACTCTGCCACTGACTCCAAGATAGGGGGCAGGTGGCCTTCTCTCTGGGCCTTGATCCCTTCATCTTAGAAATAATGTT
Organism: Geosciurus inauris; assembly: GCA_004024805.1. Taxonomy (NCBI): domain Eukaryota; kingdom Metazoa; phylum Chordata; class Mammalia; order Rodentia; family Sciuridae; genus Geosciurus; species Geosciurus inauris. The sequence continues at coordinate 135,380 of PVHX01002214.1, forward strand.
TATGGGGCTAAGGTTGTGGCTCAGTGGTAAAGCGCTTGCCTAGCATGTGTGAGGAACTGGGTTCGATCCTCAGCACCACATAAAAATAAGTAAACAAAATAAAGGCATTCTGTTCATCTACAACTAAAAAAAAAAGAAATAATGTTTATGGACTATAGCAGCACCCCAAAGTGATACAGCAGTCCCAAAGTGATGTGTGTGGACTATTAGAGGTCCTTGAGGTGATCAGGTAGACAAATAAACATTTTATAGGTGTTTCTCACTGTCCATAAGGGATCTAGGACCTCTGTGGGTAGTGAATTCTGCTAATTCTCAGGTTCCTTATGTAAAGTGGCATTAGTATTTGCATATAATCCAAACACATCCCTCCCCTCCATATCTTAAATCATCTCTAGATTACTTAGAATATCTGATGCTGGGGCTGGGGACGTGGCTCAGTGGTTGAGCACCCCTGAGTTCAATCCCTGGTACCAAAAAAAAAAAGTAATAAAAATGCCTTAGCAGTTCAGATGGTACCAGGATGTGGTGAAAATCCAGAAGGCCATAAGCTGAGGACTATGTGCTGGAAACATGGATTCATGCAAGGGGTACACTGCAGCCCCAGAAGGTCCTCAAAGCTGAATCCATACAAGTGGCCTCAGCTGGGAGTTTGGAAGCTCAAAAGCAGGGAGAGGCTTTCACATGTGACTCTGTCCCTGTGGAGTTGCCACAGGCTGGGTACCTGGTACACCTAGAAACACCACCTGGGGCGGAGCCAGGCCAGCTCTGCCCACCACCCCAGCCTCCTCCCTAACACACAGTGGGCTTTGCTCTCTGCTCAGCCCCTTCCCCTGCCCAAACCACTCACAGCCAGGACCACATAGCAGTCACCATCGAAGAAGCTCCCGTAGGTGCTGGAAGGCACGGGCACCATCTGCATGGCCTACAAAGAGAAGGGGGTCAGAGGAGAGGCCCAGCCACCATGAGCCCTGAGGCCAGGAAGAAGGAAAAGGAGGAGGAAGTGGGGGCAGAGGAAGCCGACCAGGGGACGCATGAGGAGGGACCACAGCAGAAAACATCAGGGCCCCAGAACAAAAGGAGGGAAAAGGGAGAGGGGAGAAGGGAAGCAAGAGACAGTGAGGTCGGGAAGTGGAGAGGAAAGCTCACAGGCAGGTGGAGGAAATGGAGAAAAGGGAGAAGGAACACAGCAGATGAGGAGCAGGGGGTGAGGATGAGGCCCCAAGTGAGGGTGGAGCTGGCAGCAGGTGGCAGCCGGTGCCCCAGGCAGCCCACAGGGTACAGCCAGCAGAACCCAGAGCAAGCCCAGGTCTGCGGGAGCTCACCTCGATCCTCCATATCTGCACCCCGGGAGTGGTGACGTTGAGGGAGCCTTTGACTTGGGCGCTCAGGTCTGTCATGGTGGAGGAGCCTGGGGGAAAAGTGGGTGGGAATCAGGGCCCAGGGCAGGGGTGCCCTGGGTGTCAGGCGCTGCCTTCCAGCCCAGGCACCTAGCAGTGCCTGGAGCTGCAGCCTTCCCGCACGACTCTGGTCATGACTCTCTCTCAAGTGCCTGCCCTGCCTCCCTGTCACCTGCTAAACGGAGCCCACCTCCTGGCCTGATACCCAAGGCCCCTCTTTATCTAGACAATTTCTCTTTTTGTAAATGTTTTATCAAAGCTGTGATCATTTAAAAAAAAATCATACCAAGTTTCTAAAAAATTGAAAATAATAAAGGCTCAAGCGGGCGCAGTGGCGCATGCCTGTAATCTTAGCTACTGGGGAAACTGAGGCTGAAGAATCAACAATTTGAAGCCAGCCTGGGCAACTTAGTGAGAACCTATCTCAAAATAAAAGAAAAGGGATGTGGGGATGTGGCTCAGTGGTAGAGTGCTTGCCTAGCATGCAAGTACTGCAAAATAAATAAATAAAAATAAAAAATAAAGACTTTAAAGGGTATGCACCCAGCAGAATCCAAAATGTTCCAACAGAAACTTACACTTGAAGTTCATAGCAGCTGTATTCACAATAGGCAAAAGATGGAAGCAACCCAAATGATCATCAGTAGATGAATGGATAAAGCTAAAGGGATATATATGGAACACTATGCAACCCTAAAAAAGAACGGAGTACAATACACATACACACTATGACGTGGATGAGCCTTACAGTAAGCAAAAGAAGCTAGACATGAGTGACTGCCTACTGTATAACTATGTTTACATGAAATATCCAAATAGGCAAATGGGTAGAGACAAAGGCAGTGGTTGCCAAAGGGCTTCTAATGGGTTTGGATGGAGTTTCCATTTGGGATGATGGGAAAGTTCTGGAACTAGATACCAGTGATGGTTGCACTGTGTTGTGAATACTGTATTGAATGCCACCGAATCATGCTTCAAAATGGATAAAATGAGCTGAGAGTGGTGGCACATGTCTATAACCCCAGCTACTCATGAGGCGGGGGCAGGAGGATTGAAAGTTTGAGGCCAACCCGGGAAACTCTGTCTCAAAGTTAAGAAAAAGGGCTGGGAATATAGTTCAGTGGTAGAGAACGTGCCCAGTATGGGTTCAATTTCTAGCACCATAGGCGGGAAAATGGTGTCTTACCACAATAGAAAAATAGAGGCAATAATTTCCTGTTCCTCCCCAGGTACTCCCATGAGCACCCTTCAGCACTGTTAGGGTGGTCCACGAGATATGGACCCCATAAGGTCAAAGACCATTTCTGCTTATTCAGCACTAAATCTCCAGCATCTGGCAAGGTGTAGTACTTTGCTGGATGAATGGATGGATGAAAGGAAGGAAGGGAGAAGGAGGGGAGAGATGGGTGAGTGAATGAATGACAGAGTAAACCCTCCACCTGGTGAAACAGACTTTACCCACTGGGCTGGAAGAAGTCTCTAACCCTAAGCTTAGCATTTTGACTTTCTGTTTAGACCTCAGCTGTGTTTTTGGCTTCAGCTGCTGATCAGAATCACCTGGGGAGCTTTTGAAAAATATTGATACTCCTGTGTTCAGGCCACATCCCCAGGGGCTCTGATTTAATTAGACCAGGGTGGAACCCAGCCACAGGTGCTTCATTTTCTGCCAATAGGAGGTAGGGCCCAGGTGTTTTAGAAAACTCACCAGGTTTCCTGACATGAGCTGGGACAGAGATCCACTCGTCCCTGGTTATTCTCAGCCCTAGTTTCCCAGTCCCTCTCTACCAGATTGAAGGCCACGCCATTCTTCATGCACCTACCCAAGCCTGGCAGGAGTTGCCCTGCCTGACTGCTCCTTGAACTGGTGAATAATGCATGAAAGTCCATGTGGCCCCCACGATCAGGCCTCCGCACACTGACAGCTGCAGCTCTCAGCTCGGATCTCTCTATCTAATCTCTGTTTGCACTTTGACTCTGAGTCACATCTTGGAGTAGTTAATGGCTTGGCGTTTTACCACTTTGGAGACACCCTCTTCTGAGCCCTGAGAGGTGGCAATGCTCCCTGGTGCTCTAGAGTTGGGGGGCAAGACCCTTGCCCAGTCTGACCAGCCCTGCTTTGCTGATCCAAGCCATCCGTTCATCACTGGCAGATTGCCTGCTGCATGTTCCTAGGAGCCCGTGGGGCCTGGCCCCTGCCTGATGGCCCTGTGGGGCATGGCCTCCTACATCAGGTCCTCAACACCAAGAGTCCCCGGGGCCCCCAGTCCTCCTGGTTCAGCAGGACCAATTTAGGCACAAAGGAGAAGGCTTTCTGTTTTATTCCAATCGCCACCTTTATCTCCATCCACACTTCTCCAAGACAGACTCTTTGGCCTTCCCTGGCTGTTAAACATGAATCCTCTTCATCCAGGAGCTGGGAGGTAGAGAGAGTCAACTAAATATGTGATTTCTAAGGTCCACCCAGGGGCATGCCCTGGTTCTAGGGGTGAACAGGCAGCAAGAGGAATTAATGGTGGACATGAGAGGGTACTTCTTGTTCATCAGAGATGGGATTTAGGGTTCCCTTTTCCTTCTTGGAAAATCAGGATTGGGGCCTGCAGCAGTCTGAACAGGAAGTGGACAGCCTCCTTAAGGCCAGGGGTGGGCTAGGGGACCGACTCTGACAGGTGACCTGCTCCACCCCATAAGTATCTCCAGCTCTTCTGCCCACTACCCATGTCTGTCAGAGAAGAAGCCTCTTCTCACACCCCTAGTGGGACCCCCACATCCCTCCTGCCTCCCCTAAACTGCAAGGAGGACGCACTTCACTCCCCCACTCACCCCCAACCCCCACAACAAGGGCCCTGGTTTGCATGTATGCCATCTTTTCCCACAACATCAACCTGACTTGTCCTCATTCCTGGTCCTCTCTCTTCTCTGTCCCTAGCCTGGGAAGGATACTGTCACCATGGAGTCCAGGAGTGCGGCATCCCGGACTCCTCCCCTCTCCAGCTCTTCTATCCACCTAAACTCTGATGTGCCCCAGCCTCTCTCTGCAGGGGGCACTGTGTCTTCTAGAAATACCAGCCTGCTTGCTGCCTGGCTCCTGGGCTGCCTCTCAGTCCCGCCTGCTCTTGCTGCTCTCTCTGATGAACGCCCGCCCTACCTGCCTTCCCTTGACCCTTACACACTCTTCCAGACCCAACCAATTTAGATCTAGTTTCTTCCAAGAAACATTTCCAGAATCCTCCAAAGTGCCCTGGGCTGATGCCTCTCAGGCCAGGACCACATAATGATGGAAAGACCTGTGTGTAAGTCTTAGATCTGTGAGCATGACCCAGACACACCCATGTCTGCAGCCCCAGCTCCTGGCACCTAGTAAGTGCTCACAAACATGAAGCTGAAAGACGGAACTGCAGAATGCAAGGAGGAGCTTCTCAGGGCCCTGGAGGGAGTCAGGGTCTTGCTTTCTCCACCATCTTTCCTTTCTTATCTGCTGCCCTGTCATTCTTGGGGAGCAGATTTGAGCAGCCCTGGAGTGCTGCGCTGATTCTTGGCTCCCAGTCATGCAGCTCTGAGCTGAACAGGAATGTTGTGTGAAGCAGTAGGGTAAGGTCCCTTCCTTTAGGCAAAGGACACTCTCCTACCTCCCCAAGGACAGAAGGGTACAGGGTGTGGACACCCCCGGCCCCTCCAACCCCAAGGATATGTGATAGGAGGATGTCTGAGCAGATGATCCTGGGAAGAGAGTGGCCTGTGTGTGACCCTGGGCTGGACTCAGGGGCCACAACAGCTGGGGAGTCAGAAGGGCAGGTCCTGGTGGAGAAGATGTGTCTTGGTGTGGCTGAGGCCTAAGGTTCCACCGCCCCCAGCCCCCACCCCTCCCCACCTCTCTTTGCCCATTCAGCATTCAGTTCCTGATGGATGTTGCTCACATCCTGGGATCCAGGAGGTGAAGACCCAGGGGTCCCAGAAGTGTTAGGGAAACAGTGACACAGAAAAAAGAAACCAGCCGGGTGCGGTGGCGCAAGCCTGTAATCCCAGTACTTAGGGAGGCTGAGACAGGAGAATCCCAAGTTCAAAGCCAGCCTCAGCAACGGCGAGGCACTAAGCAACTCAGTGAGACCCTGTCTCTACATAAAACACAAAATAGGGCTGGGGATGTGGCTCAGTGGTCGAGAGCCCTGAGTTCAATCTCCAGTACCAAAAAAAAAAAGAAAGAAAAAGAAAAAGAGAAACCACTTCAGATGAGAAAGAAATGGGCAGAGATGAGCTGAGGGATAAAGATAAAAAGGGAGACCAGGGTGACCAACTAATTGCAGTCTGTCCAGGACTAGCCAGGCGTAAAATCTAAAAATTCTGAGCCCCAGGATCCTCCTCAGCCCTGGGCAGTCCAGGATGGTTGACACCCAACATGGGGTGGGGGCTGGTCCCAGGGAGAGTGCTGCAAAAGTCTCTCCTTGGAGGCCCAGGACAGACACGCTGATCTCCTCGCTCTTTCCAGAATCTCAGAGTTCCCTCCATAGCCCTCAAGGTGCTACAGGAAGCTCCAGGCTGCCAGCAAGCTGCAAGGACCCTACCCTTTCCCACCACCTATGGTCCCTGCATGTCCCACTGGGTTGTCTTACCTGTCTGGAGGAGGCAGCTGCCACCTGGGAGATCTCAGGGAGTTGTGGCAAGCTGACTGCAGGAGAGCGACCTTTGTCCTCACCTCCCCTTCTCTAGGAACTGCCTTCACCATATAAGGGAAGATAGGGCCCCAGAGAGAGAGAATGGGTGAGGGGGTGGGGAGGCAGGTGCCAGACAGGTCCCTGGGAACCAGGAGCCTGGCGACAGCCTGACAGTCTAGGTGATGTGAGTGAGCACCAAGAACAGAGTGAACTTCCACTCAGGGCTCAGGCCCTCACTGCAGGTGGACGGCACCCACCAGGGAGGGGCATGGACACCTAGAACCTTCCTCCTGCCCACCAAGAGGAGGGGTCAGCTGTCCTCCCTCCTGTCCTGGAGGATAGCGCATGGGCAGGAGGTACAGGACTCCAAGGAGACCCAGGAATGCAGGGCTGGGTGCACTGGGGGCCCTTCCAGGACAGATGGGGACCCTGGACCCCTAGAGGTGTGTGACTCAGTATGATCCCCCTTCAGTGGGTCCAAATGTTCTTCCTGTCCTCCCCGCTCTGGGGCACAGGCTCCACCTGGAGTTTTTATGAGTTGCCATAAACCAGTGCCTTTGGACTCTGCTCTGCTGCCCTCTCCCAAGAGTCAAGGCTTCCATTTCCCACTCTGGATGGACCCCTGAAAGTCCATCTCATTTAGGATGGGAAGGGCGAGGAGCGTGGCCCTCCCTGGTGAGGGTCTGGCTCAGAAACCTGCTTTGAGCTGGTGCAGTGGTGTACACCTGTAATCCATGTGATTGGGGAGGTTGAGGCAGGAGGATCACAAGTTTGAAGACAGCCTCAGCAATTAGTGAGACCCTGTTTAAAATAAAAAAATAAAAAGGGCTGGGGATGTGGGCCAAAGGTAGAGCGCCCTGGGTTCAATCATCAGTAAGTCAACACCCTGGGCAGCTGTGCCTAACCTGCGTAAATTCTCCCTCCCCTGAACCCTGGCTCTCAGGAAGGTGAGATGAAGTCACCTGGGAAAGGCAGCCCCTCTCCCTGACCCACCTTCCCAACAGTTCTAGCGCCTGAAAGCATACATGTGTGCACAGGTCTGAGGTGTATGAATGCAGGTGTGTGCACATCTGGTCAGAGAAGCAAATACACTGCATGTGCTATTTTAGTTTTAAAATAATATAACACTTTTTCTTGTGAATAAAATGGGGTGTATGTTCACTCAATGTCATGGACAAGAAAAACACTTATCTACGATTCCATGAGAGATCATTTACCCATAATTCATTGCTAGTGATTTATTTTGGAGTATCTTTCAAATCATCATTGTATGTGTATGCATATATATATTTGCGACTTCATTTTCAGTGGTCGCATAGTAATCCATTAGACTGTAGAGTTTATGTAATCGATATCTCATTCTTGGACTCCCAAATGGTATCCAATTACATGATATTGCAAAGTGTGCTGTGGTAAGCATTCTTGTTGCTAGATATTTTCCATTAGATTACATCCATTATTATTTCTTTAGAATAGACTCCAAAAAGTGTGATTGCTGGATCAAAGATGTGACTAGAAAAACTGCCTTCCAGAAGGTTCCCACTAAGGGTGACACCCTGCAGTGCATGAGGGCTTGTTTCTTTAACTCCCCCCATATTGAGCTCCAGCCTTAAATAAAGTTGTTTGGTTGTGAAAAAAGAAAATAGTAGCCAGGCGCGGTGGCGCAGGCCTGTAATCCCAGCGCTTAGGGAGGCTGAGACAGGAAAATCGCGAGTTCAAAGCCAGCCTCAGCAAGCAATAGTGAGGCACTAAGCAACTCAGTGAGACCCTGTCTCTATATAAAACACAAAAGAGGGCTGGGGATGTGGCTCAGTGGTCGAGTGCCCCTAAGTTCAATCCCTGGTATACCCCACCCCCCAAAAAATAGTTGTTTAAGCCAGACACAGTGGTGCACACCTGTAATTCCAGCGGCTCAGGAGGCTAAAATGGGAGAATAGCAAGTTCAAAGCCAGCCTCAGCAATTTAGCGAGGCCCTAAGCAACTCACCCAGACTGTGGGCTGGGGATGAGGCCCACGGGTGAAGCAACCCTGGGTTCAATCCCTTGTACAAAAAAAAAAAAAAAAATCAAGATCAAGTATTTCCTTTGACTGGCATGTCTCCAGTATTTTTAATTTTATTTAATAATTTAAAATTTTAAATTTACAGAGAAATTTTGGCACTGGAGATTGAATCCAGGACCTCAGAGGCACATGCTCTCTACAGTATCTTTTCATCAAGAAGAGTCTCTTTCCTTTTCCCCCCATGATTATGGCTTACTTGAGTCAAAGATAGTATCTTGTAGAATGTTTGCATTGTGGGTCTGTCCGACTCTTTCTTTCTTTTTTTTTTTTTTTAATATTTATTTTTTAGTTGTAGGTGGACACAATAGCTTTATTTTATTTTCATGTGGTGCTGAGGATCGAACCCAGTGCCTCCTGCGTGCTAGGTGAGCACGCTACCACTGCGCCATAACCCCAGCCCCCCGACTCTTTCTTTATGGTATTATTTAGTTTGTTCTTCTGCCTGTGTTTTCCACAAATCTAAAGTACAGCTAGTAAATCTGAGCCAGGCATGGTGGCTCATGCCTGTAATCCCAGCAACTTGGGAGGCTGAGGTGGGAGGATTGCCAGTTCAAAGCCAGCCTCAGTAACTTAGTGAAACCCTAAGCAACTTTGTGAGACCCTGTTTCAAAATAAAAATGAAGAAGGGCTGGGGATGTGGCTCAGTGGTTGAGTGCACCCAAGCTCAATCCCCAATGCCAAAAAGAAAGAAAGAAAGAATATAAAAAGAATCACCTGGCAATCTTTGTAAAGCAGGGATTCTAATTTAACAGGTCTGGGCTGGGATCTGAGATCCTGCATTACTAACAAGCTCCCTCGGGGATGCTGACATGCTTGTCTTTGGACTATTCTCTTGGTGGCATGCCAAAGGTAATGACATTGCATTGCAACAGGGGTACATAATGGCACGTTATCCTGGCATAAGCGATGTGAAGTGTGATTTCTTTTTTTTTTTTTTTTTTTTTTTTGATACTGGGGATTGAACTCAGGGGCACTCGACCACTGAGCCACATCCCCAGCCCTATTTTGTGTTTTATGTAGAGACAGGGTCTCATTGAGTTGCTTAGCACCTCGCCGTTGCTGAGGCTGGCTTTGAATTCGCGATCCTCCTGTCTCAGCCTCCCTAAGTGCTGGGATTACAAGCGTGAGCCAACCAAAGTCATCTTTGGTTGACAGCTTAGAACTCATAGTGCAAAACTTCTTTTTTTTTTGTACTGGGATTAAACCCAGGGGTACTCCACCACTAAGGCACATCCCCATCCCTTCTTTGTATTTTATTTAGAGACATGGTCTCACTGAGTTGCTTAGTCCCTTGCTAAATTGCTGAGGCTGGCTTTGAATGCGTGAACCTCCTGCTTCAGCCTCCTGAGCTGCTAGGATTACAAGCGTGCACCACCAGTCCTGGCTTCTTATTTTATTTTCAAACAGGGCCTCCTGATGTTGCCCAGGCTGTCCTCAAATTTGTAATACTTCTGCCTCAGCCTCCAGAGTAGTTGGGGTGACCGGTGGGCACCACCGCACCTGGCAACATGAATCCTGCTTTGTTCCATTTTCCAGTGGATCTTGGGGCTCATTCTACATCAGTTTATAGAGTTCCATCCCATTGTTTTTCTCAACTACATAGCATTTTCTGGCATAGAAATAAGATTGATTTAACCAGTCCCTTCTTGTGGACACTTGGGTTATTTCAAGTATTTTACTATTACAAACAATGTTGCAGTGAATGCTCTTAGAGACAGCAGGTTATGTGTGGTATACATTTCAACAACAGGGTAAATTCCTAAAAGCAGAATTGCTTAAAAGGTGTCTGGGTTTTTTGTTTGTTTGTTTGTTTTGGTACCAGGGATTGAACCCAGAGGTTCTTAACCACTGAGCCCCATCCCAAACCCTCTTTGTTTTGGGGGGGATTTTTTTGCTTTTTTTTTAATTTTGAGACTGGATCGCACTAAATTGCTTAGGCTGGCTTTGAACTTGTGATCCTCCTGCCTCAGCCTCCAGAGCCTCTGGGATCACAGGCATACACCACACACCCGGCAGGTGTCTGTATTTTTAGAATATTTTTGATAGACTCTGTCAAATCACTTTCCAACCAGTTTGTACCAGTTTATACTCCTGCCAGCCCTGGATCTCTTTCTCTTGCCTGTCTCCCTGCATCACCTGGTGTGTGTGTGTGTGTGTGTGTGACAAACAATTATAACTACCTGCCCCATACTAGGCTCAGTTAAAGACATGTCACAGCTGACATCTCCGAAGCCAGACTTCAGGTCATTTTCCTCCCTTTCCTTTCAGCCACTTCCTGTCTAGTTTGTCTCCTCTCTCATGTCCACCGTCCCTTCTCTTTTCACCTAGCACCCCTCATCCAGGCCTCTATCCTTCATCTTCAGGACTGTGGCAGTGGGCTCCCAATGGGGCATCACGTCCCTGTACCCAGGATTTGGCTTCCAGTGTGCAATTGCCAGGTTTGTACACGTCTCTCTACCCAGTGTCCCTCAGGATTCCTCAACCATACAAGCAAGGAAAAGGCCACTTCCTCGGTCTAGTTACAGATTGGCATTATCTGCCCCCTCTCGCTTTCTGCAGTCATTTCCCTCCTCCCCTGCGTGTGTGCCATTCCATACGTTTTGTTGCTTTTCTCGTTCTCTGCTTTGGTCAGAGTCTTTGCTAGAAAGTCTCACAGCACATCTCTTTTTTTTTGGGCAGGGGGGGAGGGACCTGGAGATTGAACTCAGGGGCACTTGACCACTGAGCCACATCCCCAGCCCTATTTTATGTTTTATGTAGAAACAGGGTCTCACTGAGTTGCTTAGCGCCTTGCCGTTGCTGAGGCTGGCTTTGAACTCACGATTCTCCTGTCTCAGCCTCCCCAAGTACTGGGATTACAGGTGTGCGCCACCGTGCCGTGCCCGGCTTCAGCACATACTCTTTACTCAAGTCACCCCCTTCTCCTGTCCTCCTCCTCCTCCTCAATACTAGGGATTGAACCAGGGGTGTTTTATCACTGAACTACATCCTCAACTCTTTTAATTTTTTTTTTTTTAATATTTTTTAGTTGTAGATGGACACAATGTCTTTATTTTATTGCTTTGTATGTGGTGCTGAGGATTGAACCCAGGGCCTCACCCATGCGAGGCAAGCGCTCTACCGCTGAGCTACAATCCCAGCCCAACTCTTTTAATTTTTTATTTTGAGACAGGATCTTGTTTCATTGCTGAGGCTGACCTCAAACTTGCAATCCTCCCGCCTCAGCCTCCTGAGTCACTGGGATTACAGGTGTGCACCAGCATACTTGGCTTCAACCCACATTTCTGACTCCTTTTCCAACTCCTTGAGTATTCCTCAGCAAGGAGCTGTTTTCCAATCCCCAGAGGGCCTCCTCAGTGAGGCTAGGTGTCCCTGAAGCTCTTCCACATCCTGTGCTCCCACACAGCAGTGTACAGAACATTTATGTGTTCACGTTTCTTTCTCCATGCTAGGTGTGATGTGTGTTTTGCCATGTAGGATTCTTGTGGGCCTAAGTGAAATAAGCCAGTCCCCCAAAACCAAAGACTGAATGTTGTCTCTGACATGCAGATGTTAACACACAATAAGAGGGGTGAGAATAGAAGTTCCTTGGATTAGACAAGGGGAAATGAAGGGAAGGGAGAGGAGATGGGAATAGGAAAGACAATAGAATGAATCTGACATAACTTTCCTGTGTTCATATATGAATGCACGACCAGTGTAACTCCACACCATGTCCAACCACAAGAGTGGGAGGTTATACTCCATGCATGCATGGTGTGTCAAGATATACTCTACTGTCATGTATATCTACAAAGAACAAATACAAAAAAACTTAGATGCAAAAATCCTTAATAAAACATTAGCAAATCATAGCTGGGCACAGTGGTGCAAGTCTGTAACCAGCACTTCGGGAGGCTGAGACAGGAGGATTGTGAGTTCAAAGCCAGCCTCAGCAATGCTGAAGTGCTAAGCAACTCAGTGAGACCTTGTCTCTAAATAAAACACAAAATAGGGCTGGGGATGTGTCTCAGTGGTCGAGTGCCCCTGAGTTCAATCCCCGGTACCAAAAAAAAAAAAATAGCAAATCGTAAAAAAAAAAAAAAAAAAATTTGTGTGAGCCTTAGTGAATTTGTATTTTAATCATAGATGTGACTATGTTTTGAGAGCTCCTACTCCATTTTGAGTTCTCCCTGTAACAAGCTGTAATGGTGCCAAGCAGCTGGCTGATAGCCACTGGATAACTGTGCACTCCTATGCAAATAAGGTAGTTGGAGACCAGAACTTTTCCTTCTAAATTTAACATCTGGAGCTGAGATAATGCACCTTCTGGGACTATAAATACCAGTGCCTTTAGATTGCCATCTGAGACACATCTTTTGTGTGAGAGAGCCCTGCCTAGGTCCACCTC